>JAGKQE010000162.1:0-16577 GCA_022609375.1 Xenosphaeropsis pyriputrescens | reverse complement strand
CCGCGCGCCCCCCCCCGCCCCCGCCGCCGCCCCCCGCCGCCCCCCCCCCCCCCCCCCCCCCCCCCCCCCCCCCCCCCCCCCCCCCCCCCCCCCCCCCCCCCCCCCCCCCCCCCACGGCTACGGTAGCTGGTGAGGCAAGGTGCTTACGGATGGGATTTGTATTTGTATGTGTTGTATTCCAAAAGACATGGGTGAGATGAAATGCGAGGGAGGTAAGGCGAATTGAATTGAATTGGATTGAATTACTACCTATACAGTTAGGAATTGAGTATTGTACTATGAGCAGTAAAGTGGGAGCTAGAAATAATTGGAAGAGAGGACGAGGAGGCGTCGAGATGTGATGAGGTGAGGTTGTGTGGGAAGAAGGTCGATAAGGTACCTAAGTAAGGTATCTAGGTAGTGTGTGTGGGTGTGTAGTAGAGGGCGTGCATGTATAAGTTTGTATAATTACACTCGGTATATGCTGCACACAGTAAGTACCTACATCATGTGTGCAAGTGAGTGTCGTGAGTGAGTGTGAGTGTGAGTGTGAGTGAGTGTGAGTGAGTTTGTGCAAGTGAGTGTGAATGTGTGAATGTGAATGTGTGAATGTGAATGTGTGTGTAAGTGTGAGTGTGTGTCTGTATGGGTGCGTATACGTGGGTGTATGGATATGAATATGTACTTGTACTTGTACATACGCGACCGGGGGTAAAGGTACTTGCGGAGTATTATGCTGGTGTTTGGATGTCACTCGCCCATTCGTCGTCTGTGACGAGGTACATTTGCTTTTCCCATCATTATGAATACGATCTGGAGTATCTGACCGTCTTTTGCATTTATACATGTGGCATTGACATTGGCATCGACATTATCGCCTGCATCTTTATCTTGCTCTGTTCTTCCTTCTTAATTCCATGAGGATATAGTTTTGTGATGTAGTAATAAGAACACATCTACTTGTAGAGCCAGGTACACACTTACGACTTATATACATATATACATATATATATATGATATTCCAGATTGAGTATGTCTTGTTCTTTCATCAAGGTTCCCAGGTACCTATCTCTCCAGGGTACATGCCCGCATTACTATCCAATAATCCCTATTTCCATCTATGAATACTTTACCATATGGAGTACATATGACATGAATATTCCACGGAATTAACAGTTATTCTACTCTACGATACGCTTCTCTCTCTGAATAATCGGGCCTCCCTCTATCACGTTCACGTTCACGTTCTCACTCACTCTTCTTATTACTTCTCACATACTTGCATACATCATCTGGTGAGGGTATTAAATATTGGGCAGCAGACATACACATACACATACACATACAATACTCACTCCCTCTCCCTCACCCACACCCATGGAAAATGGCCTTCAATCCGACAAGGCCTCCCAGTCATCCGCAGGGTTACTCTTGGCCCACCTGGACGAATAAGGCAGGGAAGAAAAGCCACTACTCGCCCAATCGACGCTTCCTCTCTCGCCTGCCTCTACTACACACTACTTACCTTACACATTGCGCTACCCAACCCTGCGCTGTAGGTTTGTGCCAGTTCATGTATCTTGTCCTATGCTTCTTACAGCTCCCACCACTACCTAAAACGCCCAAATCCCTCCGATAACCACACCGTATTATTTGGATTGTTATTATCATTATTATCATTGGGATTGGGAATATATTATCACAACACACGAAAAGGGAAAAGGAAGAGAAAAAGGGAGAGGGGAGAAGGACAGAGGAAGGAAGAGGAAGAGAGATAGAGAGGGAGAAACTCATCAAAGATTAAAACAGAAGAGGGAGAGTGAAGAAGAAGAAGAAGAAGAAGAAGAAGGAGGAGGAGGAGGAGGAGAAGGAGGAAGAATAGTACCTATCGTCCCCTTCACCGACATCTCCTCTCATCCCATTCATATTCATTGAACAAATACCTAGATAGGTACGGTACACATTCATCCCTTTGATTCATAATACCCATACCCATAGGCACACACATACACATACATATACGTCAATACGTTGATATCTACTCTTGAATGATCTTCTTCACTCATCAATATCGAGTAGTAGTGGTGGTGGTTGTCGTCTCCCTCTCAATCGAATCTTCCTCTCGACACACGCCGAAAAGGGCAGAAAAGGGCAGAAAATTAAGGCCGCTACTAGGTACTCAGTGCCATGCACTAATCCATTCTGGGTACCTTTCCCGCTGTTATTGCTATTGCGCTCCCCCTCCAATCCTGCCCTAGTAAACAGAAGACCTGGGTCGACATCCACCATCCACCATCCACCACTGCTCTTCTCTCTACTAACACCTCTACTACTACCTCCACCTCCTCCACCACCGCCGCCAAACCATCACACCCAAGTCCCGCCGACGAATCTCTCTCCTCCGTCCCTCTCTCTCTCTCTCTCTCTCTCTCTCTCTAATACCCACGCACCTACCTACCTACTCTCGTCGTGGTGGAATAACTTTGTTGCAACAAGTGTTTGACATTCGACTTCAGACAACAACACCTCTCCACCACCATCATCGACCCCTGCCGTGTATATACTCCTCGTGTATTACCAGCAGTTGTTGCGCATTGTTATTCTTAATTCTTACCACCGACTATTATTGACTACTGATCCCGTTCTTTCGAAGAAGAAGAAAAAAGACCTTAGGGTGCGTGCTGTCCAATTTACGAGGCGTACACAAGTACCTACCTACCTATCTACCTAGACGACATCTGAGGTCCAGCCTCACCGAGTACCAACTTCCATTCGACGAGAAACTTCTCACTCACCGTCGCCCCCACCGATCATTCTTACCTTCACTTCCTTCCACCCACCCGCACGATCAATAATACTTCGTCTTCCGCTTCACTCAACGACTTCGCAACGGATTCACCCAGAGCCTGCTATTTTGCATTCATCATACATTGCGACACGACTATCTCAGCCCCATGCGGATGCATAGCATCTAGCAAATCTAGGCAGCGTGCAGGTGTCCTGTCGGCTTGCGATACATTGTCAACTTCAGCTTCATTTCTGTATCAATAGCTCGAATATTTCCATATCGCCTTGCAGTCGTGCCAGATCAGCAGTCGCTCCACCAGACCCGTCCATCTCGGCCGCTCCGAAAGGTCTCAGTACAACTTCGGGTCAATCACAGACGCTGCCGCGAAGGCATCTGCAACGATGGCAGCAAATTTTATGGGAGGCGGAATACCAAATCAAATGATGCAGCAGCAACAGCAACAACAGCAGCAGCAGCCCCAACAACAAGGAAACCTGGGCCAGCAGCCACAGCAATATATCTTACACAACCTCAGCTCCGCCGGTGGAATCCACTCTGGCTGGCAGGCCAACTTATCGATACAAGAGCGATTTGGAAATATCTGGTCATTGTGAGTAGAATTTCCATGTACCTTTGAAGAAGAAAAAAACTGCGTTGGTGATTCTTCATCGATGTGGTTTTGTCCTGGGCCCTTTAAATTGCGCCCCGGTAATCTTACCGGACATCCATACTGACAAATTTCCCCTTGAACAGAGTTTCTGCGATACGCCTAGTCCAAGCAGGAAAACCTCCTGTATCTCTGATGAAGATATGTGATATCAGTATCAATTTCGAAAAGCAGATCTTTGATGGGTCACCTGACAAGGTAATTCGATCATGACTACTGGTTGTAGTTATACACTGACTCATATGGCAGGACGCTTACTCCATGGCACACCGAGAAAAGTTGAGATCTTTACAAGAGAAGCGATCGGTGAATACCATTCAGGGACAGGCTGATCTTAACGCACAAGCGCAAGCGCAAGCTCAAGCACAAATGCAGGCACACCAAGCACAACAAATGGCAATGCAAGCCCAGTTCCAACGGGGTAACATGGGCCAACAACAACCGGGGCAGAGCTTTCAACATTTGCAACACCAGATGCAGGCATCACCGTTGCCTCAACAGCATCAAGCACCACAGATGTCGATGGGTCTCAGCAATGGGAATTCGCAGGCTGGAGGTCAAGGCCAACAACAATTCCCGATGGGTATGCCAGGCCAACAGAATAACCCTGGAGCTCCACAGCCCGGTGGAGGTCAGACACTACAAGAAAACCAGATGATATTAAACCTGGCACAGAAGTTCTTCTCCTCGGCATCAGAAGCGGATCGGAATAATGTCCGAGCACAAGTGATGACGAAAATGCCACCCGCCCACCTACAAAATATTCAGGCACAAGGAATCGATCCGGTGATGCTGTACTATCGAAATATGGCTCGAAACCGATTGATAACCGAGAAGATGCAGAGAGCTGCGCAGAACAACCAACAGGCTTTAGGAATGCCAGCAAACCCCGGCGCACCTTCCATGCAACAACAACGGTCGGGAAATCCAGGAGGCATGCCGCCCACTACTCAGCAGCCAGCCAACCAAGGAGGGAACCAAAATTTCGATACCTTTTTGGGCAGTGTTGGAGAGTTCATCGGCCATCAACAACAGGCTGGACTGATTGCACAAGGTCAAGGAGAGATGGTGGTACCAGCAAGTGGACCTCGAAACGTGACGCCGCAACCGCAACTCGGTGGACCCGGAGCAGTTCAGAACGGTCAGCGTCCTGTGCCAAACGCGAGAGCCCAGCAACAACAGCAATTTTTCAATGCTCAACAAGCTCAGCAGGAACAGATGAGTCGTGCCGCAGCAGCTTCTCAGGCTGCAGCACGTGCATCGGCAGCTGCGAAAGCCCAGCAGATAGGTCTTCAAGGGCAGCCTGGTGGTATGGGTCAGATGCCGCCACAGCAGAGTCCTGTTCCTGCAATGCCAACATTGAATACCCCATTGAGGACTCCTGGACAACAGCCTGTGGACCCGATGAACATGCAAAACGGGCAGAACTTTGGACAAGGGATGGATCCCCGACTTGCGCAGCAGAATCCGGGAATGCAGCGACCTGGAGGTGCCGGAACGCCTATCAACCCCAATGGCCAACCCGGCAACATGAATCCAATGATGCCGGCGAATATGCCAGTGGCTCAGCAGCAACAGCTTGCAGGACTACCCCCCGATAAGCTCAATGAGGTGCTCGCAAAATGGAATGCGGCCCAAACCGGCAAGAACCCAATGGGCATGGCCGGCAACTTCCACAACCGACCTCAGGGTATGCCTCCGGGTGCTCCTTTCAACAATCCCGGGGGTCAAATGTTTGGCGGTCAACCTGGTCAACGGATGCCGCAAGGAATACCCCCGGGGATGAATGCTCAACAGCAACACATGTTCCAGCAACGGCTAGCTCAAGCTCGCCTGCACCAGCAGCAACACCAACAACAAGCAATGCGTAATGGCCAGGGTGGGCCTCCGCCTCTGGACCCGAATGTTATGCAGAAGATGGACCTCATGCCTATCCCGCCAAGCATCTTGCAAAATGCACAGGTCCCTATTCCACGGCCTCTTCCTGAGGGTGTCAAAACTTGGGGCTTGTTGAAGCAATACATTCAAGCTGGCCTTCAAAATGGAAAGTTCCATCCGAATTTGCCGGAGCTTGTGAAGAATTACCAAGCGGCGCATTACCAGCAAATGCTGAAGGATAGGCAAAACCAAGTCGCTCAGCAGGCAGCACAAGGGCAAGGTGTTGGCCAAATTCCGCGTCCCCAGATGGGACCGGGTGGGATGGCAGCGCCAGTGGCTCCCATGGGTGGCCAAGGGCCAATGGTCAACGGTCACCCTATGAATGGCGGACCTCCTTACACTCCAGAGCAGATTGCAATGACACGAGCTCGACTTCCTCCACATCAATCTAACGCATCGGACGAGCAGATTGTGACAATGCTATCGAGGCAACATGCGACACGACAGCAACAACAGCAGCAGCAAAGACAGGCACAACAAATGCAGAACCCGCACCAATCGCAACAGATGGCTCTCCAGCGCAGTCAGCAAATGAACGCCCAGCAAAACCTGCAGCAACCTGGACAAGGACAACAGTCAGCAGTTTCTCAACCTCAACCTACTCCTGCTGCCCCAGCCTCGGCCAACAACACACCGGTCAACCGTGCCGGAAAACCAAACTCAGCCAACCAAAAGAGACCCCAGAGTGCGTCACCAGCCCAGCCTGTGAATCCACTCAAGCGCGCGAGTAGCGATGATGTCGTGGAAGTGCCGAACCCGAACATGCCCCAGCAAGGTCCTAGATCGGCTCCACAGGATCTTGACCAAGGAGCTCAAAAGCCTACAGGAAGGCCAATGTTGACAGATGAGCAAATATCTAAAATGGATCCTCAACGGCGCCAAAAGTATGAGCAATTCTTGAAGCAGTCTCAAGCCAACAGTGTGCAAAACACAAACCGTCAGCAGCGTCCTGCTGACCCCGAGAGCCAACGGCGTGCAATTGCCATTCAGAACGAAGAACTTAATCAATCAAAGGGCGAAAAGTTCAACGATGTAACCATGGACAATGCTACAAAAGCCTCTGCGTCCGAAAAGTTGTCGAGACTTGCAACCTTTTACAATGGTCTTACCAAAGTGCATTATCTTTGGTTTTCATTGACTAAGGATGAGGAGCATTTGAGACGGTTTTACCGTGCTGTAAGTTTCTCTTCGACACGCCGAACCTGAAATTTACTAACATTTCGAATAGCGTTATAAGTTAGCCAAACAGTTCCAGGATCAGAATTTGACGAAAATTAAGGACACTTTCTCAATTGCTCCAGCTGAAATCATGGAGCTGGAAAAGATTGCTACTGTAATGATGTTTGAATTGAAGAAGCAGCAGGGTCAAGGCCAAAATCAGGGTCAAGCACAAAGTCAAGCGCCAGGAACCCAAGCACCAACCCGTCCGTCGATGCCAACAGGGACGGCACCACAAGCTTTAAGCGCAGCAAATCTGAAACAGCAACAGGAAGCTCTCACCAACCAGCAACAGCAGCAGGCTCAGAGTACTCAAGTTCAAAGGTCCAACAGCAAGAGTTCACATGCCCCAGCAGCTCCGACTTCTGCTCAACCGCCTTTCACATTTGGCGCCGCCTCGCCACATGGTACGCCCCTGGCATATGGCACATCGAGCGTAACTAGAGAGAACCTGCAGCTTCCTCAAAAGAAGCGGGCAAAGATCAACGGTTCTGCGCCGGCTTCTACACCTCAACCTGCTACTGGCAATTCGACTCCTGCTGCCAAGACAGCCTCTCCAGAATTAACAAAGAAGCAGAAGGTCGAGGACATCAAACCAGAGATAAAACCGACCTTCAACTGTAAGGTTGCCGATTGTGATAGACATAATTTGGGATTCCGTAACCAAGCTGAATTGACTCGACATACGGAGGAGGAACATATTGCGCCAACTCTGGATCCTCTCAAGTTCGCTAACGATAGCCTCTTGATGGCTTTGGACATGGATGAAAATGGAAACCCGAAGCAGTCGGCTGCCACGACCGGAGATACCAACAACTCAAATCAAGGCCATACTCAGCAAACCAAGGTCGCGACTGAAGCATCATCGAAATCCGAAACACCAAAGGCTTCCCAAAATGTAGTGGCTCCCAAAGACACATTGGAAGTGGAGAAGCAGAACACCCAGACCGTCGTCGTTGATGATCCGTGGTTGACCAGTGGTGTCAACCCTGCCGATCTCCTTACATCGTTTGTACCGTTTGCCAGTATCGCCGGTGGCGCGATCTCGGATGCGAACGTTTATCGATCAATCACACCCAACGACACGCCAGATTCATCATCTAAGGATAGCGGATCATCAGAGCCGAACTCGGATATCAGTGAAGGTGTCAACCTCAACATTGACCTCCAGGGAATGTTTGACGACGATTGGCAGCCATTCAGTGGACCAATGTACAACCTCGGTGGGGCTGGTGACGGCATGTACACTGTTGGCGATGCGGATATGGCAGATGTAGACAAGGAGTTGAACATGTTTGGAGCCGATCTCGAGCTTCCGAGCGTTGCTGGTGGACAAACTTGGGATGACCTTATGGATCCTAGTGGGTTTGACAAGCCGATGATCTTCGACACAGACGCGTTTGCAATGAACGCGGAGTAGAAGAAGTGTTTGAAGTTGGAATTTGGATAAGCGAGCTTGTCAGATTTCGGATATGCCCTCCAATGGCAAAAGAAACAAATCATATAGAAGGTGATGGAATGCGCGAAACTTTCGGGAATTTGGAGATTCTTTTTGGAAAAGGGGAAAGGGAAATTCTTGATACCACTGGCAAAAGGGAATATGGGGAACTTTAACATTTAGGGGGCGGGTCTTACTTAATAGGGGGGCGTTCTTGGAGTGTGTGTATCGGTGTTCCGAAAAAAAAAGAAACTTCTTGTGGTTTCTTCACAGCAACGTTCTTCTCGGGGAAGACACAGAGGGACTCTGCATGGTGCATTGTTTCCCCTTACAGGCGAATTGCTGGTCAAATTATTTTCTTTTTACACGTCTTTTTACCCGTCTCATTGACGCTTAGCTTTGCTTCAAGTTTTTTTTTTTTATTCTAAAACCCATTTACACACTAACGCCTCGCGAGTCCTTTTGCTTTATCGTTTACTTCTCCCTGTCCGATCTGACTCTTCGTGGCCACTGGGGATTTTCCTTAGTATAGCGAACTGCTTTTCTTTTTTGTCGATATTTTTTGTTAGCATAGGATTTGTGCACTTTGATATTTGGACGTGGCGATCATGATTTGGCTTGGGTCTTGCTTGATCTGGCGCCGGCTATGCGCGAGTGACTAAACTTGCTTTTTTTTTAAGGGATGTCCTGATGTGTTATATAATGTGGCGGCTGAGGTAGCCCAACCAAAATGAAGTCTTTTCTTGTTAGTGGATATTCGACATCCAATGCATGTCTACGCTGTGATGTGAGACTTTGTGAGAAAGTCGATACATATGCTTGTTTGCAATTAGAAAAGGGGGATGATCAGATGTGCCAATGTTGTATTGGGGGTAATATGTCAGAAAAGACGTCAATCTATCTCTTATCTACTTAGCATCCGCCAAATCCATGCCTGCATCCCTACCTTGGTTTAGCGACTATACTGTTTCCAGTTGCCGTTTTGAGCTTAACAGTTAAATGCATATTTATAAAGGTAAAAACTGCTGTCAAGCTTACTGCTGAATGCTGAAGGAAGGTTCGCAATTCACTACTCGCCCAAATCTTCTATGATGAGATCAATCATCGAAAGATGTAGGGTTATTCAGGACAATCAGAGTTACTCAAAGCTGTATAGACCTCCAAATATCATATTTCAAGGCAACCTGGAACTGCTAAGTCTTTATTCTCAAAGCTAGCATATATGCTTTTCCCGGCCATTGCCTCAGGTCCCCAAAGCTGGTCTCCGAAACCCTCGAATTGATGTGCTTTTTTCTTCGTTTTACTGGCTTCCTCCAATGTTAAAATTGTGCCAACATTGGCTCTAAACGCCATTCCCCAAACGCCTTCCTATGCCATGCCATGCGCTGATATACAAGCATTCACACAGATCCTGTCTATGCTAAGTAAGCAGCTCCTCGCATGTCCAGTCCTCGTACCAGCCATCAGGCATGTATCTTCTCACGATCAAAGGAATCTTCTTCTCTGCCAACTCCTTAATCGCAATCTGTAATGGATCCGTCTCGCCCTCCAAATCGACCAAGACTGGCGCATTCATGCTGCTTTCTGTTAGCATGAACTCTGGTCATCGAAAATCCCAAGCCTACCTAATCTGCAGAGCTCTAGTGCCTAATATTCTAGCCCTCTCATACTTCGTCATGTAGGGTGTGGTCGTTCGCTTATCGTTCGCGATCTTCTTGTCCTTTGGTGCCTTTCCACCGCTCTTGTTCGCCGCAGCAGAGGGATCTCCAGAAATCACCACCCCGCGATCACCAGTCGCAAGCAACTTGTCGGGATTCTGGCCCGCCTCGAGGTCATCAACGTTTCCATTCGCATGCAGCTGATCCTCATAGGGCTCCGCTGGCTCTTCTGGATCGTATTCGGGCTCGTCGTTCTCGTACGTTGGGGAAAATCTGGAAATGAAAAAAACATTAGTACCACGCCGCGTCGAGTCTTTGCGCCTGCGGCTCTGGAGTGGCTTTTGCTTACCCTCCGTTCTCGTCGTCGCCGGCGTCAGACATTTCGTGGCGATGGTGAGCTTATGGGGTGGGAGTGCGAGAGTGTCTATGTTGCCGTGCAGGACGTGGGCACAGTTGATGTTGTGAATAGAGAAATTTGGCGGCAGAGTAGATCTGAAAGGCGGCAACATTTTAAGGTTTAGCGCGCCAAGATTTCCCGGCGGCGGAGGACTTTCACCACATCGAATATTAATCTGGAAATTTATTTCCTTACGATAACCGCAATCTTCGTGCCATTCACATCTTGTCACATCCACACACAAAAGAAATGGATGAGCCTTTGGCGGTCAGGTCATCCAAGAGGAGGATCACACGCTCTTCAGATCTCTCGTCCAAGAGACAACGTATTGAAACGTCAATTCCTTCGCCTGGTAAGCCATTGCTCTTCCGCATGCAAGCCTTAAAGCCGGTTGTAGCTGATGGTAGTTTTTGTACCAGGAGAGACAGCGACCGACGACAGTGGTTCTGTTTACGAACATGAGGAAGGAAATGACAATGAGGAATTGCATGTGCAGCCAAGCAATGCTCCACCAACACCATATTCGCCTCGAAAATTTCCTTCCGATCTGAAGACGCTTAAATGCACGTACGACGGATGCGAAAAGGTTTTCAACAGACCCGTTCGACTGCAGGCTCATATCCGATCACATACGAATGAACGCCCATTTATCTGCAGCTACGAAGGATGCGAGAAGGCTTACCTGGAGGAGAAGCATCTCAAACAACACATCAAGGGCTCTCACACACATGAACGACCCCATACGTGTGAGTATCCAGGATGCGGAAAGTCGTTCATGACAGCTACGCGACTTCGCCGTCACCAGGATGCACATGAAGGTCGGGAACGATTCCAGTGTACGGCATTCCCACCCTGCAACCAAACCTTTCGGAAGCACCAGACTTTGCAACGACACGTCCGATCGGAGCACCTCGATCTAGCACCCTTCCCATGTACCAAGATTGACCGAGATACCAACGAGCAATGCAATGCCGGCTTCGATTCTGCAGGCAGTTTACGAAAGCATGAGGATCGTATGCACGGCCCACTGCGTTTTTGGTGTGAAGAATGTGAGAAGATCCCAGATGATGTACCTCAGAAGAAGAGTGGATTTACTACAAAGGCACAACTTGAAACACATGTTCGGAGAGAACATGCCGATTGCATGTTCTGCTCCTTGAAGTGCTCAAGTCAGATTGAACTTCAAAAACACATCGAAACTCGACACTCTGGAAAGTCTGTTGAAGAGCGAAAGACTGTTCGCTGCGAGGAGCCTGGATGTGACAAATCATTCACCAAGAGATCGAACCTCATGGTACACATTCGCACTGTACACGAAGGGAAGAAGTTCGTTTGTGGGCAGGTGGATCTGAAGAGTTCGGTTGGCCTGGCATTTTGGGATATCAATACTGGCTGTGGTAGTGACTTTGTTTCTAAGGTCAATTTGGAAGACCACGTTCGCACACAACACCTTGGATTACCAAGTCTAGTAACAGCGAAGAGGAAGAAGGGAAAGGAGCCGGCGAAGAGAAAACAGAAAAAGGAAGCACAGGGTATCATCGACCAACTGGCAGGCGAAGGCTATGATAATCCCAAGATCAGAGACATTCCCTGTATGGTCTTTGACTGCCAATGGCGCTTCAGCCGTGAGTATGATCTCGTGCAACATCTCGAGTCCAAGCACGATATGTCACCAGAAGAAATCGAAGTCGCTGCTCAGCAGGTACTTTCTGGACTACAACCTCATGACGATCGAGCTGCTATGGATGCACTCTACGATCAGGCCGAATTTGATTGGAGTGCACAGGGCTTCAACGGGGAACCGTTTTGGGTTGGGGATGGCGATGCTCTGGACGGTGTAAACGCCCCTAGTGCTGATCAGTGGTTACAAGAGGAGGGTGAAATGCGCAGGCTTATTGGTCAGGAAGTTATCGGCCACGATGGTGTCGACCAGGAGGCCGAAGCCTTTGATGTGCCCGATTTGAGCGATTATGTTGATCCAGCCTTGAGGGATGTTTAAGTATGAGCTGGAGTTGTAGGATTATCATAACTATCTAAATACTGTGTGGCGTTCTCTCCTTGGTTTTTATGACTAGATTCCAGTATAGTCTGTATACCCAATTACCAGATTTCTTTCCATCAAGAGTCAAATCATGACACCGCTGGTGATATCAACGAATTACGGAAGTTATGAGTGATGCAAGTAAGCACATGAAGCCGTCATTACTCAATTTCGTGTCGGAATCGGTGGATCTTATTCTCCGCCAGTTGTGTTGGCGATCTCCCGCGACTAAGATCTGCGCGTTCCCTTCGGTTTGAACGACGTCAACACTTCAGCACTTGCATTCTCCATGTTTGTTCGAATGCCATGTCAGATCTAAACACAACACAATCCCACTATGGATAGAGTATCCCGGAAAGATTTCCCCGGAATGCTCTCCACTTATCCTTAGAGTAGCTGAGAACATACAATGATCTAACACTACCTCACAGAAAAGGGCCAGAGACATTATATCATAGCACCATAGTAACTATATATACAATGACGTCTCCATTTTCCATGTCTCATGCAGCTGATAGACTAAGCACTAATACCAAATAGTTAATATAAACACCACACCACAGCATATTATCAAGCCGACCTCGAATCCCTTCTCCTATAACTATAGCCAAATGCTTCGCAGCCTCACCCGCCCTATTACCACGCTCCCCAAATCCAGATATATCCCAATTCCAATATCCTCCCGCACCATGTCCGCACAACACAATCCAAAAGATGCCTCGGCACCCGGCGAGCAGTTTGAGATCCGCCAGACCTCCACCACTGAAGACTGGAAACCAACGCCCTCCAAATCGCTGCCGCTGTCGCCGGCGCGGCAGGCCCTAGTCGACGATATCATTGCCCTGTATTCCATGGAGCCAACTATCAAGCGCGTGGAGAGATATACTCCCGATTGCGTCTACGATGACCAGTTCGTCTACGCCAATGATCGCTATAAGATGGCTGGCCAGTGGTTTGCACTCCCGAAGCTGTTCAATGCTAGTGTGAATGAGGGGTATGAGGTTGTGAGGAGTGATGACGAGGTTATTCAGTTCAAGAATGAGCAGGTAGGTTATTCGTTCAACACTTGCTTGTTGTTTTTATATCCTCTCCAAACGAGATATCTCTTCCGGGGTTTTACCCTCCCAGGACTTCCTTGGGACATGGGGCAACAGAAATGGCTGACCGGTATAGTCCTGGACTTTCAAGATAATCCCCAAGACCGCGACGATCAATGCCCTTGTAACGCTGTCCTTGGACCCCGAGACGGTGCATTCTGATTTCATCCGCGTCAAATACCACAAGGACCAGGCGAATGACAAGGACTACTCGCATGAGGGCTTGGGCTTCAGCTTCAAGAAGTGGCAGGCTGATCAGGTTGCAAAGCACATGGATAGCAAGGATGTGGAGTATTTCTTGAAGGACAAGGATGCTGGAAAGGAACATGTAAGGAAGTATGGTAGTGGTAAGGGTGATGCTCCTGTCAAGGATTTGTAGAGCGGAGGTGTGCAGTAGTCACTTATATACCGTGCACTTTTTATAGATACATGGCATGTACAACCAAATAATCAATAGCCTCATATTATTCAAGAGTCACATGAATTTCTCCGCCAGAAGGGCTAATAACTCTTACTCATGATTTGCGATTCATGGATGAAGCTAGCACTTGAATGTCACATTTCTCTTTCCTTCCGAACTAGATGTATATCAGAATATATTACATACAACTAACCGTCACAAAACTCCCTCATGCTAATTGCTAACCCCAAAACTGATTTTTGCAGAATATTGACCTTGACATGAAGTAACATGTAAGTTTATTTAAGTTTATTTCGTCAACCTCCATGTAAACCCTTCTGTCTTCGCCATTGTCTCAATCAAGTCTCCGTCATCTCCATTATCCCCTATAACAGTACTGATAGTACGCTGATTTGGGACAAAGCCACATCTGAATTTATTTCCTCAAGCTCCAAATACAATCTTCTCTCATTGATACCCTTCTATCACTAACATAGATATGCAAAAGCTCAATCGTAAGTACAACTGATATACACAGTCGAATATTCTAACAAGTGTAGGTAAATTGTGATTGTGACCGAGAATGAAGAGCCAACAGTGAGCTGCAGCATATTCCCACAATCGAACACAAACCCATATCCAAGAGCCTGCCAACACTATGGGTGCGATTGTAATGCCAAGGACTCCCGGAACAACGAAACTATTGAAAGCTCTGTAGTCACTCTTATTGCTCCATCGCTATCCTAATGTACGTCAAGACCCCAACATACCAGTAAGGGACAAGCTATTCAAGATGCATTGTAAGTCCATGAAAACCAAGCTTCGCCTCAACACCAACTTCGCCAACACTCTCATACCAAACATATCAAACCAACCCCTCATGATGTCTCGTCAGCCTTCTCTGCCTTCCCATCCTCAGGGCCACCAGCAAATGAGCCCACGAATTCCTGGTACTTGAATACCTCCCCCCTCTTCCCCATGCCTCCCGCAGTATTCCTTCCAAATGCCCGTCGGCCGCTGAACATGCTGATTACCCTGTCGACCTCTCTCTCTGTCAACGGTTGAACGCCTGGCTCCGGCGCAGTCTGGAGGAGCGCATCTCGCAATTCTTTGACATCGATTTGGCCACTGTCATCGTCATCGAAGGCCGAGAAAGCAGAGAGAAGTTCTTCGGGTGGTGAGAGCGAGGACAGCAATTCAGCGATGGAAGTGAGAAATGTAGGTAAGGTTATAGTTTGGGCGGCACCTGGGGGAAAGAAGGGAGTTATATCCGAGCTACCTGATGGAAGGCCTGGGGATGAGTTTAATGATTGTAGCAACTTCTGAATCAGCGGTATCGAACTCACCAAGTTGTGTCAGCATATCCACCACATCCTCCCGCCCAACAAGACCGTCACTGTCTCTATCTAGAATCTGGAAGCCTTCTCGTAGTTCTCTGACTTGCGCGGGCTTCAACTGCGCAAGTGCATTGCCGTGTCCTAAATCCATGGCCGTACTTCTTGTCGATACTCCTACAGTATATTTACTTAGAGGGGTGGACTTTGCGGATTTGGTCGGCGATGCTGGGGGATCGCGTATAGTAGCTACGAGACCACGAGGCGTCCAGCTATCGCTAATTACAGAGGGACTTCGAGGATGAGCGGGAACGTAATCGTTGCTGAAGAAGTTCGCCGGGGTCTTATTATTCTGCTTTGACGGCAATGGGGTTGGTGTTGTTGTGCTATTTCTCAACGGAGATGGCGAGGCGGGAGATTCAGCTCTTCGGAAGGGTGAAGTACGATTTGGAGAATTGTATGAGAGGCGAGAGGGTTTGAACGATGTTGACATCGACTGTTGTGGGGGAAATCATCCTGTTAGTCTCTTCTGTGCTTGTTGTTCATCGGACTAGCCAGCATGATAGTTGAAGCAAGTCGCGGCGGTGGGTCTTACCATGGTTGCTGGGGGATCCTTCCCGTAGTGACGTTGTTTAGTAGAGATTAAATTGCATAAAACTTCTGCAGCGTATTCAAAGTATATTGTTTATTGTTTCTTGAATTGAGGTCTATTCATGAGTTCCTCGAAGTGCAAGAAATCATTTTCTGCAGCTTTGATATGGCGAATGTTATAGTGTTGTGTTGTATCCAAGACAAGATGGTTCTACCAATAATACTCTAGAGCCCAATCAGCGAGGCATGTGCATGTAAACAATGGATACGGGGGTTTGAAAGGCGGTGGCAGGGATCATGTACTGCCAGTGAGCTCCGGCAACTGTTATCGCCGATGATACTTATCGATAAGGGAAGTGTGTACCTGAGCGCTGCGAGCTCCTCTTTACTTTCATTCGTTGATCGCGGAGAGTGCGGCCGTACTCGGTACTATACCTTAGTGAGGTATGTAGAGTCGAGTATCGTACCTGTAGGTAACTATTATGGAACTCAGGTAAGGTACCTGATCCTTGGCGCAGACTTGTTGTTGAACTTGACCCTCTTGACCCTCATAACTCTCGTCTCTCGTCTCTCGTCTCTCGTCTCTCGTCTCTCATCTCTCCCCTCTCCCCTCTCCTCTTGAATCCCCTTGACCCTCCCCTTGATCCTCTTGGTGCAGGCTCCGGCGCTCCAGCCAGTCCCTGACCCTTCACGCTCTCTCCTCCCCTTAGCTGCCTATAGATCTTCTTCTGCTGTCCGTGCCTGTCACCATGTCAAACGCAGAAAGGGGTCCACCAGTCCACCAGTCCACCAATCCACCATTACTTACATACCTACTGCGATTGCGCTTGCGCATGGCCTGAGTCTTTAAGGATGCACTCGGCCACACACGCCTTGAAGGTTCAGATTGAGGTTCGGCTTCGGGTTCAGGTCTCGTGTGTGGATAATACCAATGCCCATCGCGGGGGGGCGGGGGGGGGGGGGGGGGGGGGGGGGGGGGGGGGGGGGGGGGGCGGGGGCGGGCGGGGGGGGGGGGGCGGGGGGGCGGGGGG
>JAGKQE010000161.1:0-16607 GCA_022609375.1 Xenosphaeropsis pyriputrescens | reverse complement strand
ATTGACGCCTTGATTACACAGTCTGAAGAGGAAGAGCTGGGGAATGATTCTAGCGACTTGGATTCTGATTTGGATAAGTTAGCATAGAGTTATAAGTAATCAAAGTTGTTGTATTCTATATTACTGCGTCGCTTCAGGTACTGCGTCGCTTCCCCACAAGTCACGTTAGTTACTTTTATCTTTAAACTATATACTTATATACTAACTACTCTATATTCTAAGAGTATAATAAGTTGCTATAAATCTACCTTAAAGCTAATTAGTATCTTTAATAAGCTTTAGTATATTAAGCTAAATAGTATACTATAATTAGTAGTAGCTAATAATATAGGAGACCTAACTAGTATATATAGTGTAGGAAACCTAACTAGAGAAGTATAGTTATATACTCTTAGTACTAGCTAGACTTTTATCTATAACTAGATAAATATTGTTCTAACCTTTAAGTATAGCCTATTACTTAGTATATAGATAGTTAAAGAGTAGTTTATATAGAAATCAAGCACTAGCTTTATATATATTAGTACCTAGATCTTAACTATATAGAGATTGTCTATATTCACTTATAACTCAACTATATAGATAATTACTCCCTTGGCTAATATAACTATATATTATATACACTAGAACTCCTCTTTATACTAGGCTTAACTTTATATCTAATCTTTTATTATTCCTAAACCTATTTAAGCTTACTTATACTTATTATCTATAAATATTTATTAAGCCTAGGCACTAGTCTTTTAAACCTTTATAATAACTTACCTTTAAACTATAGCTTATATCTAAAGTTTAAAATCAAGTATAATTAAATTACTAATACTACAATAATTAGTAGCAAGGCCCAAAATAGACTATAATACCTAATTTAATATTACTTTATAATTAAATAAGGACTCTTAGCCTTATAAAGTATAGTTGAAATTTATTTTAGATACAAGCAACACAAACAATTAGAGCCAGAATAAAATTAGTCTAATTCGCCAAAAAAAACCAAATTTTAATGTTCAGCTTATAAATACTACCTAGAAGATTAATAATTCCTAGGCGAGGTTAAGAGAAAAGGTAATTGTAAGCAAAAACCAAGCGAGGTGGGGCGGAGCGGAGAGAAATAGAGTGGAACTGATCATTGATTGATTACCGGATGATAATGCTTCTTTGACTTTGACTCTACACCGAACCGAGCTTCATTCAACTGAGCTTTGAACTTCCCTCGACTCGCCATTGACTTTATACTTCTTTCTTAAATATCAACAACCCTTTGTACACATCTTCAACAAGCACAGAATATACAGGAGGGATCGCAGGATAGGAAATGTACCTCCATTGGTCTATGGTAAATTGATAGGATATTAACAAAAAGAAAGAAAGAAGCAAGGCAAAGATGGAGAAAATCACCCGCTAACTCCTACGAGCATCTCGACAATTCCAACATCGCACAGCTTCTATTTTAACAAAGAACGCATCTCAAACCTCAGGATCGAACTTTACTCCATTCTCTGCCTCTCCATAAATCCTACGAACAATCCATACGACCCCAATCAGACATTCAGACGCCTCAGTACGCAGCACAACATCCAAAGGCGCAACAGCAACAGCCTCATCAACACCAGCACAAACACCAAGCGCAGAAGCCGTAAAGTCAGGCCTCTCAGATGGCTCCCAGACTTCCTCCAGTAGCGATTTAGAAATGCCCGAAGGAATGAACGATGCCGAACGAGCGATTTAGGAGAAATTACGCGATAATCTTGGGGCTATTAGATTGGAGGTGCAGGATGTCTCGGGGGGCTGTGGTTCTATGTATGCGATCGATATTGTCAGTGAACGGTTTAAAGGTCTCGGGATGTTGAAGCAGCAGAGATTGGTTAATGAGTGCTTGAAGGAGGAGGTTAAGGGGTGTCATGGTGTTCAGTCGAAGACTAAAGCTCTTTGATTGGTTTGTCGGAGAGAATGTTCTTGTCGATTTGATGAGGATTGATGTGCAGGAGGTCTGGTAAGGTCCAGAATATACATATGGCGGGGCAGTCATTGGACTGGATGTTGGGACAGATACGGTAGAGTATTGTATTATATTGTAACTCTTATGGGATTTCATATTACATCTATATAAATGTATTCAGGCTCAGAGTATGCCACTTTCGAAGAACGATTCTATCACTCCCGAGCATACTCCCCTACATCAACTTATAAAGTAAAAACATGGATGAGAATAATCCGTGTGAGTCAAAGTCAGGAATAGGTTTGTACGATGGATTTAACGTATGATGTTATACAAAAAAAAAAAAACATATTGATAGATATTGCCAATAAACAGTCATATGACTATACAGATCAAGGTTTTGATACCGGGATCATTGGTCCTTCCGGTACATAATCTTCCGGCATTTCTACAGTAACGTTAAGATCAGGACGCATCTTGATACCTTTCAAGAAAAGAACAAGTTAGTAGTGTTTCATACAGGGCAATAAATATTTCTATAGGTTGAACATACCTGTAATCTTCCAGCCATTAAACTCTCCAATCGAACGTTTCGTAGAAGCCGCAGTAGCGAATTCAATATCACAAGAAGTGAAGGAAGGAATCGTTCCGAACCCTAGGCAACAAGTTAGATCAATCCCTCGGACGGAGCTCAAAGCTACTTACCTCTTCCACCAATGGTGTTACCGTTGTAACAAAGACCATTGTAATTATAGGCATAGATTTCATCTTGATGGAAGGTATTAACTGCACATGCAATTGTGGTCAAATCGTTACCATCTGTCCCGGGTGGGAACTGTCCCGTGGATGCAAATGTCCAGCTTTCCGCGGCTCCTGTCCCAGATGTTGCCCAGGCTGCTCCGTCATCTGCACTTGATGGCGTGGCGAGTCCAAATGTGAAGTTACGCTTGTACACGAAACTGAGCTGATTGTTGACATTCCAGTCCTTTTTTTTTATTTAGAATCAGTAGTGTAGTGTGACATGATAGTTAGGCATGGTTATACTTACTGCATCGGGTACAGCCGCATGTGGTTGTGCGGTTGGATATTCTGAGAGTCTCTGAGGAGGGATTGTTTGACCGTTGAATGGATTTCCAATCGTCACCCAAGTATTGTCAGCTCTGCCAGAACTCCAGACTACCCAGTTATCGGCGCCGTTATCAGTACCAGCAGCTACACGGGAATCTCGTTCGAAGTAGTTGACATTGGTTTGTAATTGACTCAATATTTCTGACAACCGTCAGTATCTCATCATCACGCATATTGATTGGGATACTCACTGTTGCAATTTCCTTGAAGAGTATTCTGCCATGCAGGGACACAAGTTGCTGAAGCTGCGTTGCCTTGATTCGTGTAGAAATTACCTCCTTCTTCGGCACCAGCAAAGGGGAATTCATCGCATGAGATCGCAATCGTGTTGTCTCCGATCAGAGTTCGCAGTGCTGTCTGAGGAGGGTTACATGAATGAGCTGTGTCACAAGTCTCACCACGTCTATCATCTGTCCTGCCCGAGTTCGGATCCCAGGTGAGTGTAACTCCACTGTTGGCGAAACTGTTACGGGTGTACCAATCTTGGACTGGTGGACAGATACCGGAAACAATCGAGGTGGCTCCGGTATTTGGGTTCTGTAGCTGCGAGTCTTGGAAGATTAGGCAGTTCACTATAATTCTCGGTCAGCAAGTGAAAGAAAATATCGGAGGTTAGGGATATTACATCGGTAATCTGGTAGTGTGATTTCGGCAGTGTCACCAGCAGGACAGGTGACTCCATCATTTTGAGTAAAATCCGGAGCGTCAGTCATGGAAGTGTCTGTATCTGCCCGCTTTCCAAGTAGAGACTCAATATCAAGCGACGAATTGGATGATGAGGGAGATGCGTAAGAATCGGCCTTTGAAGGACTATCAAGAGGAGAGAGTTTGAGACGGGGCCAATCGAGGAGACCTCGTCGTGGAACATAATGGTCATCTTCCTTGGGTGAGTCTATGCTTCTCTTATCAGCAGTAGTACTGATGAATGATCCTGTTTGCTCGAAGATCTTGAATCTTGGTGAAGGACTGTAGGCATATCGATTTTGAGCTGCCCAATTTGCAAACCCCTTGACAGAGGCAACAGCACCGTATCCCAAATTGTAGATGAGATAGACACCATAGCTATACGTTAATGTAGGATCACTAGTTGATCCAGCTGTTCCAACCACTGAGGCTTCGAATGATAGGGAGGAGTTGATGAATCCAACCACTTGGGCATTGACCAGAGTTCCTGAAGATAACGGACCTCCAATTTGGATACCCATATTTGCCTTGTGATGAAGTCAGCATTTGATATAATAGTAAACTGGTAATATGATGCTCAGGGCTTGAGATCAGTTGGATTTACATACCTCCGGAGTGACGATGATTGACATTGATGCATCCATTCGAACCTTGGCATCAAAACTTGGTGTGACCAAGTCTGTTGCTGGATGACTTGGTTTCGCGTCAATTCCAACAAGTGATTGGTATTTCTCGCTACTTGCATCATCTTGGGGCCAGAAGACCTCGGCTTTATCAAAATTCAAAGTAGCTCCTGCTAACATTTCTCCTTTCAGAGTGATTTTGCCTCTGACCTACAAAAACAATGTTAGATGTGAATCGATTCAACCTTAAGTTCAGTAAATTTCGTGAGATGACTTACCTCGCCCCACAAGTCCAAAGTCGGTCCAACGGCTGCGATACCCTTCAAACTCAATCCGGGATATGAAATAGTGTCCAGAATCTTTTTGCGATACTTTCCTGGTGGCGTTTGTAATTGTGCATTTCCAGTCATCCTCAGACCAAGGTATGCGCTAGGTTCTAATCCAAAGTACGCGTAAGTACCAGTAACGGCAGGAGGAACAATAGTACCGGAGAAGTAGTAGGCATAAGTAGCCTCCATTTCGACATTGGCGTCAAGAAACATCTTCAAACTAGCGAAATATGTCTTTCCCGGGCATCTTGTACACGTCAGAAAATTGCAGAGAAACTTTGAAGATATTTACATACCCTATGCTAGCCTTGAAAAGAAGAAGACTTCGTTGGAATGCCATGCTGAGGTAGCCAAGCTCTTTACTTTCAACAGTGTTCTAACGATAAATATGTCAGCTTGTAAGATAAAAAGGACTGTAACTCAATGATACTGACCAATCGGTCGAGCCAGGCAGTGAAAGCTCCCCACCATCTTTTTGCCAAGTTTGTATTGCCCTCGTGATTTATCATTTCAGTTGTTGTCAGACCATCACTTGTGACCACCTCACGTTTCCTCAGTTTATCGTGCTTGCGCTTGGCTGTCTTTATCTTCCCGTGCCACGCTTCCTGTGAGAGATGTTCTGAGTACATCTCACGTTTCTTCTTGGAATCAGCAGCTGTATCAGTAACTTCATCCCAATATCCGAGAAGATTTGTGAAATCTACACGCATATTGACAACATCATCTCGTTTGATCAGATGGAAGTCGTAGTCGAATTTGAGTTTATAGACAGGACTGTCAAGACTTTCTAGTGATCGAGAATGAATGTGATGATCCGGAAGTTCATATTCCGGTTCTGCCAATTCCATTGATACGATACGAGCATAAGGACCTTCACCAACATGACTTGGTAGCCTGATGATTGTGTCCTCGGCCCCTTTGAACCAAACTTTCTGACACTCGGGTGAATCTTGAGGATAATTGCAGTATACGTAAACAGTCTCCTCAGAGTGTTCGAACGTAGCGTTGATGATTGAATGATCAGTTGTCATTATCGTATGCTTTCTGTTCGGAATGTCCACCGTTCGTCTAGCAATAGTGTTGGTAGCTGGAAAATCGTTGTCGAGAGAGCCAGGAGCGCCATCAAGCATGACGAATCCATATGCATCACTACCATCATCTGTATCTGATGCTGACTGGCTCAAATCGGCGTTATTATTATTATACTCATCATCATAAGCCCACATAACATCTGAATCATCGGCATCGTAATAGTCCTCGAAGAGATCTTTTGGATCAACAGGCCATTTGTTACTGTACGTGCTGGGTGGATCACAACAATACGAAAAGTCTGGATCGTAGCCGGGTGAGACAGAAACACCATCGCAGCTGACATGACTTTCAACAGCGACTTCATTTGGCGGAGGATCCAGAGCTTTTGTGACCTGAGTCTGTTTGCTACTGCATTGCTGAGGAGTGCAATAGGCTTCCGGATCGTATGGGATGATACCAGTCTTAGGATCTGGTAGAGGTTGGTTCGACCAGTTGCAGTTGCTGTACCCATGACCCTTAGGGCAACAGAATGCTCGTTTGAATCGATCATGGAGAGGAGAGCCCACAGCACCATCTACTGGTGATACATATGCAGCGGAACACCAATCGCCGTTGTCTTGATCGTAACGATGGGTTTGGAACTCATAGTCATCGCTACCGCAAGATGCAACTGTGTCAATGGCCAATGGTCCCTGACAGCCAGTCCAGAAGCAGTCGGTAAGGACCTCAGTAGCATCACAGCAAAGATCTCGAGTTCCTGTGTAACAGCTCCCTTCGCCCAAAGCATCGACATAGTTGTCAGTATTCAAGGAGAACTGATCACTTCCACAGGAGCCGCTACAACCAAACTCGCTTCGTTCTGGGGCTCCATTCCAAGCACAGTTTTTGGGCATGGCTTTCGTCGGACAGCAAATATAACGAAACCAGCCTTCAGAACAATCGCCATTGAGATCTTTTCCAGCGGCTTGCTTCGGAGAATGTGCTGTAGAAACAGACATAGTCCCTGAAGGGCACACTTGGTCATTCTGTTTCTGCTTATCCGTTCCATCTGTGCAAGTTGGTGTAACGAAACAGTCCTGGCCAGTGTAAGCACTGAAAGCTGTCGAAAGAGCTGTTGCAGTTCGGTCATCAAGACTTCCACCCTGCAATTGGGTGTCAGAGAAATCACCGAGAAGTCCTGCTAGGGCGGCATGATCTGCTGTATCCTGATCAATGGCCCAGATCATCACGCCACTGAGACAATGACTAGAGATAAAGCGCTTCTTGTCGATGAAAGATTGTTCATCGTCATATGAAATCCATTGACTTCCCTCGAAAACGTTATATTTAACTGTGGATGCTTCGTCGTAGTAAGTGGATACATCAAGAGAGCTATTTCGGGAAACAATCTCCGAGTAAGATAGAATACCACCAGTATTTGTGCAGCTTCCAGGAAGACCGCTGGTTGAGAAAGTACATCCGGGCTTATAACAAGAAGCGTCGCTCATCGTAAATGATCTTCCATAGAAAGCAAGGCCAAACACAACATTCTCCGGTTTGACATCATTGCGCCAAAGAAGACTCAAACCGTTTTCGATCTCCGTGATGTTTGTGTGCCCTTCTAGATATGGACCGGTGAATTTGTTGTGTTGATCCCACATTCCATGCTATAAAAAGGTCAGTCCAATAATTTAATGCATCAAGACGTTCCATTATGGCTTACCAGATCATAAGACATGAGATTGAACCAGGAGATGTACTTCTGGAGACCAGAGAGATCAAAGCCACGTAGGTACCAGTAGCTAGTTGGGATAGTAATTGTAATTTCCCAACCAGGCTGATCTGCTTGATCGAATGCCTCACGCATTTGTGAAACCAGAAGCACATAGTTGTCTGTATCTGCAGAATTACCACCTCGGTCAGTGGCAGCAGGATATTCCCAATCAATATCGATGCCGTCAAGTCCGTATTTATTCAAAAAATCAATTACAGAATTGATAAACGTCTCACGATTTGTGTACGTGCTTGTCACTGCATACATATTAGTATCTTGGTATGTCAATAAACCTTGTCATACTTACTATCCGAAAAATATGTAGAAGTTGGAGGATCATTGAAAGCCCATCCTCCAACAGCGATATTTACTCGTAGACCAGAATTTCGAGCCTTCAAGAAGGCAACTCGTGATATTATATCTCCAGAGTCATCAATGAGCTTGAAGTCGTCACCGAAGTTGACGAAAGCAAGATTGATATGAGTCAAAGGAGACACCAAAAGATCTTCTGGATATACTTGGTCGCAAAGACGTTCGGCAAGATTGAATAGTTCGTAGTAACCAATACGGCGATCGTAGGTCATTGCATCAGTGTTTTCATCACAAGTCTCTGGGTCACTTCTCAAGAGTTAGCTTTCACACGTACTGAAAAAGACTTCAACATGTTTATACTGGAAATGAGGCTCATTGGAATCCAACTTACCTTGGAATTCCACAACCACCTCCTGCGGTATTGTTCTGACAACCAGTTCCACAGAAGTCTTCTGTGGTACCACAATAACCAAACTGACTACAGCACACATTGATGGGGCAATCAAAGTTTGCTGTTTCTGCGTACTTTCCACATTCTGCTTTGGCATCGCAATTACCTTGACAGCCATCACCACAGAAGTCTGGACCAAATCCGCAGTTTCCATCGGAACTACAGCAACCTTGATAACATGCAACTGCTGCTGAGCATGTTGTCGATGCTTGAGCTAGAACATGATTGAAAAATAATATAAAAGATAGGAAAAGAAAGACATTTCGAAACATGATTGTAAAAATGATTGTTGGTTCTGGATCGTTATCCCTAAGACTCAACTACGAGCATTGAGAAAAGAGTGTGATTATAATGCTAGGAACTTCAACAGAAATGAGTTGTAAAAGAGGGATAAGATCTCAGTGCCAAAGAGATGAACAATCCATACGAAGATATTGAATCAAACTCTGAACACCTGGTAGGGATAAATGAAAACCTCGATCCATTCTTCGCATGTTTGTGCCCCTCATAGGGATATAGATAGACCGATGTCTGGAAATCAGGAGGCATGGATATGCACAGGATATCTGGTGAGGCTTACCAGGAATCCCACCACGAGAACAGGCCCAGAAACATCATGTGCCATTCTGCAGGGTATTTACGATTCTGTAGATTTCCCTGTCGTATGAACACCATCGGATGGTAAGGGCCACGGAGAAACACCTGGAAATTACATTTTCAGGTCCTCGAAAAGGGACCGTTTGTGCCGATTTCCATAGGAGTTCGTTATCCGCGCTTACTTTACTGTAACACTGTAACATGATTCTGATAGTCGAGAAGTCAGCATTAAGCGTTGTTCAAAAGTCGTTAATTCTTACTAGATGTAGAAGTTGATGCTGATGCTTGTGTTCGTCCGCATGGATCTAAACCTGATCCCTGAGTTCTGCGCCCTGACAATATGCCTCGGCCCGCCCCTGCATCAATATGTAAGATATTGAATTAAGCTTACTCTTGGCGAAGACAGGCATCATGCTGAAGAAACATCGGATGATGGCACAATGCTTGTCAACAATATCTCTTTCCAGAATATGGATCATGTCAGAGTTGTGCCGTTTGGTAAATCTCGCGATGTCGGTATAGCCAGGATCGTGCGGACGAGTGCGGCTTTCTTCCAGTTCCCTGCCGCAATCAAGTTATGTAGACTTTTGAATTGCCATGTGGTATCTCAGTCGTTTTTTGAGGTCGTGAGAACAATCCTCAGTCCGCTCTTTACTTTCTACTTTTCATTCTTTTGGAAACTGTATGCTCTTCGGGCGTCGAAATCGATTCACAATGAGGGCATCAAACAATGCAATCTTTTGTTTCCTTCTTCAAATATCCCTTTTTCAAGATGTATCGGGTATTCAAATCTGGTCGAGTCCTGGTGCTTTACCAACCACGATTCCTGCAAGTTGTCGAGCAGCTTTGAGCCAGAACATCACATGCGATCCACAACTGATCAACGCAGCATTTATTTCTGCTGGGAGAGCATTAGATAATGTCACAGCCACAGAATACTGCACTCCAACATGCTACTCATCAATAAAGGTTTCGTCCTAACAAAATGATCAGATGGATAGATGATTTTGCTAATACAACTATAGACATTCAAAACCAATGTCGACCTTCGATGCGGTTCCACGAGTTATGCAATGTATGCGAATAGTACCTTCGAACAATCCGGAGCACAAATTGCAGATCCATTAGCATGGGCGTACAATGTAACTTGTATCGAGGATAGGTAAGTGGCTAAAGTTCGTACGACGAGAGCATTTTCTAATGAGAAAAAGCACGGGGTTTTGCTTAGCAGACCTCTATAATGGCACGAAAACCGCATGCTCCGATTGTTCCTTGAAATATGGAGCGGCAATGTTGAGCTCCGACTATGGCAGAGTCAAAGTTCAACCAAGTGCGTTTTCTTCACTTCTATCATCGTGTGGTACTCCAGCGTCGAGTTATCCTTATACATATACTTCGACGAGTACAACCTCAACATTGTAGGCCAATTTCGAGACTGCTTTGTGTGGAAAATTCACTCACTGTTATAGGACCTCAACTGCAACTTCAACAGCAAATTGCACGGGAACGACGTACACTGTTACTTCTGCAGACACTTGCCAGTCCATCAGTCAATCCAACTCAATTGCTATTGATCGATTGATCGCACAAAATGGACTTGATTACAACTGTACTTCTCTCACTTCAGGTAGTAGCCTGTGTCTTGGAGAATCTTGTGCCCTCCAGACAATCACCGCGAATCAGACCTGTGCGGATATTATTGGAAGCAATGGCTTCACCACCATCCAATTGATATCATGGAATCCGTAAGCTTCCTTGTCTCTGCCTGTAATTCTTTACGAAGGCTTACAATCTGACTTAGAACCATCCATTCAAATTGTGACAATTTGGATTCCATGGTTGGCAGAAGTATTTGTGTCTCGTAAGTGCCACTCATTTGAGCCCTCGAAATTATGTCGTATTGATTAAGACTATAGACCTCCTGGAACGACAAACTACACTACAAGCCAGATGAACATTACCACATCGACCATGTAAGCGTGTAAAATCTGAACCGACCAGGTGTATCGGGAACCTTGAAAAAAGTACTGACGGTGACCTTACCAGATCCTCAATATTTTCTGGCCCATGGACTACCGGCACAGCAGACATGAATCCTCCAAATATGACTACAGAATGGTATAATACCCAGACTACTTTTGCGGCGGGCACAACAGGGACATATCTTGCAAACGCAACTCTGTCAAGCCTTGTTGCTGAACGCACTATCTACTGTCCAATAACAGATCAGAACTACACAGATGGAATCACCGAGGCAGACTTACCAGACGCATGCGCTTCCTTGATAGAACCATATTGCTGGCCGAATATCAGTGCTCCTATCCCAACATCGACTAGGTTCCCCGCAGTATGTACCCCGACACTTAATCCAACTACAACGACAACTATCGCAGCTGTTCCGTCACCTTTGGAACCTGAAACTGTCGATACTTGTACCAAGTATTATCAGGTCTTGGATGGGGATACTTGCTCTAGTATTGCCTCCAATTTTGATATTACACTTGATCAGGTGAGTTATGTCTCTGCTCTACTTGGAAGTCCTTTCAAAAGCTGACTACTAAATCTAGTTTGATACTTGGAATCCTTATGTTGGAACGAATTGTGCTAAACTTTTCTTGGGATACTATGTATGCATTACAGCATCTAGTTGAGGTTACAGCAATATACGCAATATGTGAATACTAAGACAACTTTTTGTACTTCTGATTTCTTCATTCATAACTGAAGCATAATTTACCTAGCAATTTGACCACTTCTATTGAAACCTGCCATAGTCCACCTTGAGTGTGAGTTTACATGTGCAACAAATACCCACAGACACCACCAACCTGGTAGTCATCACCGATGTCTGCCTCCATCCATTCATCCACCTCGTCCCAGCTACTATCCAACCAGAACCCACCCATCTGCTCTGCCTGATCAGGCGGCACTCTTGAAGACCTCACAACTCTCCCGTGGGCATCAAGGAAAATCAGCAGAAGCTGTTGGGTCTCCAGAGCCTCTGAGTCTTCTACAAGAATGTAGTTCACAACGCAGGTCCTGTGCACCTTGCTCCGCAGGATTCGGAGAACACTTTCCCCAGCTTGATCAGCAGGCAAGACATTTCTCATACTTTCAATTAGTTCTACCGGTGCACCTTGGATATCTTCGCCGGCTAGATATGCTTTTGCCTTGTCGAGTTCATCTTCGGCTTTAGTGAGCCGGGTTTGACTGGAGTGCCAGGTTGAGGCATCAGTAGAAACAACAAGCTCAGGCATCAAATCAAGAATTTTTTGCCACTCTTGTCCAAAATCGTAGAGATCTTCATCATCGAGAAGACGGTCTTCGTCATCTAGAGTATTGAACAAATCCACATTTTCCAGCAAGGATTCATGCGCGCCTTCTGACTCTGCTGAATAGTCTGTCCGGAGCCAAATACATCCAATCTGACCAGGCTCTGTCGCCACCGCTCTTTGAAAAGGGGTACGCCAAGGCTGCAAGATTGTGGTTACTTGATCATCCGTTGGTGTGATTGATGGTAAAGTGGTCTTAAAGAAGAGATGGGTTAGTCAATACAACCCAATACAATTTGCCGGTAGGACGAGTTTGGCCCCCAAAATAAGCTTCTCCGTTAAATTGAGCAGTGGGGATGGCAACAAAAAAAACTTACAGGATCATGATATCCGGCTCCAATGTAAAGACGCACGAGATGTCGAAGTTGATCTGTAGGTGCCGTTGAAGAGCTCGTATCCCAATTTTGCTAGTGAATGAAATCAGATTGATTATGACTTTGGCCCCCAACTTGATGCTTACCAGAATATAGGCTTCGACTGGAATACTTCCCCAAGGGGGCGAAATCTCCATCCCACCCTCATTCAGTGCAACTTCATCCGAACTGCTCATATTGGAATCGGTGTGAAAGAAAGCCTTTTCTGGATGGAGGGGAAGAGCTCATGCATGAGCTGAGATTAGTTGATAAAGAAGAGCGAGTTCGAGTACTCCTAGCCTCGGTTAAATGTTTGAAGTGGTAAGATGAGACTGGATGGGATGATAGAAATTAGTTGATATTTTGTAAATTGTTCTTAATGAACAGCAAGCGAATGACCAGGCAGGGATTGATAGTCAGCTGAGCTGAATTCCTCAGTTGAAGTCCTATACCGAGATACAGGGAGACATTAAACATTACCTTATAGTGTGACTCCCGGCGGCTGCCGCATGCAGGTACAAGCCTTGAAAGACGAGGAATAAACATTTGGTGGGGCATTGATAACGCTGATCATCTTTCGATATTTGTTCCGTCTTATTTGTATAAACACAGTCAGCGTGAGATGATGGAGCATCATGAGAGATAATCTGCACACTGGATAGGATTGGACGTTGGTGTTGTATTTGATACACCGCACTCCCAGGTTCAATCGCCTAGTGAGGCACAGCTCCAAGTAATACAGCATATAAACGAGAGAATACAAAGAGCCAACTTTTATTTCCCCGCTCTCGCGCTTGGCTAACCTGATTTGATTGGCTTTGAATTTATATCCTAGCGACCGATAATAAATCATCATTTGCACCTTAAACTAAGCTTAAAATGTACTAGTTGAAGTAAGCAAGGCTTAATTTCTCATACTGACATCCGACGGGAATCAACGACAACCTCATGTGATATACGCAGGGCAATAACTCTTGCATAGGGATGCACATTCTATGGCTCGAACAAACGCTAATGTACAATATCAAATATACGATACAAGGTAGATCGGATATTGATGAAAAACCGAGTTTAGTCGCCTTCCAAATCCCCTCTCTGAGCTGAGCTGTGCTGTGCCCCTTTGGAGATTCATTCTGGTCATAACCTTACAACCTTCAGTCATACAGTATTGCCTAGTAGATAAGCAGGAATTTTTCTGAGCTACGGACAGTCTCCGAATTCCTCGGTCTGACGCAGTGGATATTGCTGCCGATGCATTTTCTATATACGATCATACTTCGTCTATAATATTTAACAATGCAGATCTTAAAGAAGAGTCCCGCGCCATCTGTGTGATTTCATCACTGTCTCATCATCTTGCTTCCTCTCTTTGCCACTATCATTCTCATCATGTTGTCACAGACTGTCACATATGTTTCCCTAGCAGCCTCGTTGGTGACCCTTGTTGAAGGTGGCGGGGGAAAGCATTTTCATCGGCGACAAGATGGTCCTGTTCCAACGGGCACCATTTCTGATTGCACTTATTTTGTTGATGCAGTAGCTGGAGACACCTGTGCTTCAATTGCCAGCGACTGGGGAATCACAGGAGCCCAATTTCTTGCCTACAATCCATCAGTACAGTCTGACTGCTCCGGCTTGATTGTTGGAGATTCCTACTGTGTTGAAGAGAATTATGGTAACGGACCAGCTCCATCGTCGACCACTACGACTTCAACCACAAGCGCAACTGCGACTACTACTGCCGCACCTTCACCTACCCAGTCTGGACTTGTATCAAATTGTAATGCTTTCTATAAGGTTGTTTCGGGAGATGGATGTCAGGCAGTTGTGGATAGCTATGGAACCTTCACTCTCGCAGACTTGTAAGTGAAAGCCTTCGAATATTCATAGATTACAATTTGCTGACATTTGCATCATAGTTATTCTTGGAATCCAGCGGTTGGTACTAGCTGTGGAGGACTCCAAGCCGGATATTATGTTTGTGTTGGAGTTCCCGGATCCACAAGTACTCTTGCTTCCCCTACAGCAACCACGACTGCAACATCTACGAGCCCATCACATACACAAACAGGCATCATATCTACATGTACATTCTCCAACAATCGTCTAATGTTATCATGATAACTAACATACAATTCCAGGCACATCATACTACCAAGCCGTTTCCGGAGACACATGTGAAGTCATAGCCAGCAAATACGGCACCTTCACCGTAGCTCAATTTGAAACCTGGAACCCAGCCGTTGGCTCATCCTGCTCCTCATTATTCCTAGGATACTATTACTGCGTAGGTGTACCAGGAACTCCCACCAGCGCAGTAAGTACCACAACATCGACGACAACCACATCTTCAACAGCGACAGGACCAACTCCAACACAAACCGGCATTGTATCAACCTGCAATCAATGGTACCAAGCAGTATCCGGCGACACATGCGAGGTTATCGCCAATAAGTACGGTACATTCACTGTTGCTACATTCGAAAGCTGGAATCCTGCTGTTGGAACATCTTGTAGTTCATTGTTCCTTGGCTACTACTACTGTGTCGGCACGACAACCTCCCCTACCACCAAGATTTCGACAACCACAGCCGCTGCGACATCAACCACGTCGTCAGGTCCACAGCCTGAACAATCGGGCATCGCTAGTAACTGTAATAAATATCACCTTGTCGTCAGTGGCGATACTTGTGCAGCCATCGAGACAAATGCAGGCATCACCTCGGCGAATTTCCTCGCGTGGAATAAGGCTATCAATTCTGTTTGCTCGAACTTGTTCCTTGGGTACTATGTTTGTATTGGCGTGTCATAGGAAGTCTATTGATGATTTTCTGAGTATATATATTCATTTATGTGATCGTTATTTAATGGCAGAAAGTGGTGTTTAAGGATCAGCCTCGATCATGTTCATTATTCAAGTTAAAATCTTCATTTGTTAATGTAATTCATTTAGCGATCATTAGATTGACCGGTTTAATCCATAGTTCGGTGAATGTCTTGCTTGAGATGAGATGATAATGTCATGCATTTCATAAACCTGTTTTTCGAAGGAGAAAAGATTTCCAATTCCTTAAGATAGGTAGATGCTTCAACTCTCGATGGATCAAGCCCTAATTATTCATGGTGAGTCTTGGAAGTATATAATTTGAATATCATCACATAATCATTGAAAGCACTGGATGTAACATCAAGAAAGTTCATAATTAAAACCCCTCTATAGAAACCCAGAAGGTGTTGTGGCCAGCTGATATAGCACATAAAACCCGCAACCATGGCTATAATGTTCAAAATTTAAATCATGCAGCGATCCTTGTGTTTCCAGGAACAGCAGCACCACCAATACCACCCTTTCTCTCACCGAAATTATGTAATCTTTCGCCGATCAAATAAACCTCATCTCAGATCCTCTGTCTACAACCTCTCAACACATGGAGTAAACCCCAAGCAGCCAAACCCATGCCTGCAACGTATAAAGCAGCAGGGAAACCGAATCTATAAACCAACTTCGACAATCCCTTATCCATACACTATGATTCCTTGAGGCCAAGAAGAACGGTGGCGCCAAGTAGTGGGGTACAGAGCAATACAATTGTTTAAATTGTGGCTGGGAGGAGGAACACTCTCGTGAGAATTTTGGTGTCTGGTTGTAGGTATCTATTTCGTGTAAGCGACTAGAGTGCCTCTATCCGACAAGAATTACTATACTAGAGAGTGAATTTTGTGGTGAGATTGATATAAAGAAGGCCTAGAGTCTAAGATTGGATTATATTTGTAATATATAGTTTATATAGCAAGAAGTATATATAAAGTAGGATTATAAGGTAGAACTTAAGAATTAAAGCTAGAAGAGCTAGGAGGACAAGAAGTGTTATAGTATAGAAATATATAATTGTTGCTACTTAGATTATAAAGTAAATAGACTTTTAGAGAAACTATATTAGAGGTACTATTAAGTTTATAATAAAGGTTTAAATATATATAACAAATAGTTAAAGGTAAAGAATCTATAGAAAGTACTTTCTAAGATATATATCCTAACTAAAAAAGTATAAATATTGTTTATATATAAGTAGT
>JAGKQE010000160.1:0-17403 GCA_022609375.1 Xenosphaeropsis pyriputrescens | reverse complement strand
TATTTATTTAGTTTTCTTGTCTTTTATTTAGTTCTTTAGTAATATAATATATAGAAAAATATTCTATATAAAAAGTATAAAACTACTTAAATAGTTTATTTCTTTAGAATTTGTTTATAGGGTTATAATATAAATATATTGAATTATTCTTACTTAAAGATGTTAAGTTTTAGTGTATTTTATTAGAGGGGGCAAAGACTTTCTAAGGGGTACTATATCTATATATAACTATTAGCTAGTAAAGTATATAGGTTTAGTAGAAACACTTATAGATCTCTACTAATATTTAGAAATAACAAGTAGCTCTATAAAGGGGGGGAAACAATAGAGCTAAAGCTAATAGTTGCTATAGGTAGTAAGAGCTAGCTAGCTAAGGGACTTAGGATTTATAACACCTAGTTAACAAAGTACCCTTGATACAATACAAGAGAGGCCTATAAACTTTGTATCTTGTTTAAAGTTAGCATATAATTCTAGCTTTAGGAAAGTAAGGAGAAGGGCTTTTATATACTATACCTATGTTTTAAACTTATAGTCGATATCAGGCTAGAAGAAAAAGAAAGAAGAAGAAGAAAATAGCTACTATGTTGTAAGACAACCAGCAGCAATAACTGGCAAGCAAATGATTACCCAGCAGATAATCAAGAACAAATGATAAAGCGCCTCTTATGCTAGCTGTACTCTACTCTAAGGTAGGTACTGCGGTGTTTCGTCCAGCTCAAAAACAAGCTCGCTCCTTTCACATAACGTACTATATAGCACGTAGGTAGGGATAAGCTCAGCTTACTCAATGCAACAGCGATGCAAAATTATGTATTCTAGGTATGTTGAGAGCCATCATACTCCTGTCGCTGCACGTGGTTCAGTAAACAGTAAATGAATTGCCCATCACGTGGTGCTTGATTTGCGGTTTCTACTTACTAGGTACGGAATCGAGCTCATTGCGTCAGAGCTCAGTCGACAACAGAACAAGCAGGAATGCATGTCAATCTCCTGCGAACATGACAGCGATACATGGCAATCGACTCGGAATTTTGTATTCACGCATGCGGAGTATTCCTCATCACTCCATACAATACCCGACATGTCCATACTGAAAGTTGAGTAGCAAGACAGATTAGATGCACACGGTTCTCGCGAGGGTGCAGTACCTGCAGTGATCTTCGAAAGACAGGATCAGGGGCTATTCATACTGGGGTGGTTAAGTCTTGCCACGTCGGCCAGCATTGATTGGTGGATGAGCTTATTTCGAGCTTCTCATTGTGATCCTGCCCTCGATATTCTGCTTCTGCTTCTGGTCCTCGTCCTCTCATTCACCCATCACCGCTCCACATCTGGATACTCTGACCGGACTGGATCGGACTGGATCGGACTAGACTGGGCTTTCTTTCTGTGTGTGGCTGTGGAGGGAGGCGCAAGAGTTCGTGCGTGGCAATTGATGTTCAAAAGTCAACAAGTCAAGGTCGAATCTGAATCTGAATCTGAATCCGAACGTGAGTCCGAGTCTGGGTCCGGCCTCGCCTTTCCACTTTTCCTCTTGCGTGTGGCTGTTCCGCTGGATTGACCCCGCATTAATTCGACTCCACAAAAGGTGGTGGTTGGATTGCAAGGTGAGACGGAGCACACACGATATGACGGAAGGCTTCTGGGCTTGAGACTTTTCTTCCAAGCACGGCACCGCCGTCGTCCAGGCCAAGGATGCACGAAGAAGCACCTCAACGAGGGCAGGCGAGTACCCCAAGATAAGTCTTTATGAGTACGAGTCGAGTACATAGAATAGAGCATGTCATCCGTGAGGTCGGGGGATATTATTCTAGTATTGATATGTGCAGGAGCAAGTGTCGAAGAGGGTGGTATGGATGTCGGTGAGATGAAAGAATATGAAGACCTTAGGTAATTATTAGTAATTTATGATGAGTATGAATACCCTCATGCAACTGAACAGGCAACAAATAACAAACAACATTTGCCGCAGCTCACCATGACGAAGTACCTACGCAATCGAATCCCACCGTAGCATAAGGTAGGCTAAATAAGCCCCGCTTCTCTTCTCTTCTCTTCTCTCTTCTCTCTTCCCTTCGTTGCTTCGGCCATCATGCATCGCCTGATGGCCGATCTTCAGCCACAGTTTGATCTAATAATTATGTCTATTATGCATAAATACACATGTATATGGACAAGTAGAGGTGAGATACAAGCATAAACACAAAACAAACAAATACATACTCAGTACATACCTTGCAAGTTGTCCGTAAGCAAGTCAAGATCAAGGTCAAGACAATTCTCGGCTGCTGTTCCGAGGACCAAGGTGCATGTCTGTCTTGGCTCTTTGACATGGCCTTGGCTGTACATTGGGACCAACCAGACGTGAATGATGTGATGTTGACCATGGATGGATGGCTACTACTAGTAGTATTCTAGTAGTACTAGAATATGTATAAATACAAGTAAGTATTAATACAGAAAGCATGAGTATGAGTAAACTTGCCCCCCATCCAAACATCATCATCATTGTGGAGTACGTAGAATATTAATACTGGGTTGTGTATATATATGCGGTCTTGTCTCAGGCCTTGTCTCTTCCTGGAACTAAAAAATAATTGGAGTATGTAGAATAAAATATAAAAACAGGATAATAAGCAAAAGTAGCAATATTCAGGGAAAATGATGAATTATGAAATGTATTCATATATGTATTTATGGATGGGCTTATGTACCTATTCTACTTTGTATGTTGCTCAAGGTATTCTACAAACCAAACATAATTGAGCGTATAAATACATCAAAGGCATCTTCTAGTATATGCTTTATACTTCTTCTTCTCACCCTATCTCACCTCTCACCTTTTAATCTCTTCTACAAATGTTCATTCGTATTGATACTGAATTCAAATCTGAACTCGCACTTCGTCCTTACTAACTGTGTGTTAATATTAATTACAATTATATATATGGACACATGTATATCTTTCACAAGTCTTCTATCTACCTACTACTTACGTAGTATGTGCATTATTGTATGAAAACTGTGGATCCCTTCAACTTCGGCACAGCTATTCCCATTGCCAACTGCAACTGCAACTGCAACTCCAACTCCAACTCCAACTCCACTTCCTCCACATTCACACTCACATCCATCCATCCACTCACTCACTGGTTCATGCTTCTGACCAAGACTTTCCTTTGTGTTTGCCTAGTGATAAGTGGTGAATTCAAAGATGGTCACTTACATAGTAGTAGAATACTTAGTAAGTAGTGATCGTGAGTTTGATCCTCCACTCTTCTCATCATCGCCTCAGTCGAGTCTGCGCCTCTCTCTTCCTTTGAGAACACCCCCATACTTATGAATACTATGTACTTTAGAGTAGTAGCGTAGCACTCGACCTAGTAACACAAACACCGAGGCCGATTGGTTCATGTCCAGATTTCGCCATTGGGCCTGGTGACGTCTATAGAGGCAACCTTAACACTAGACCACTTGGCTACCTACCCAAGGTGCCAAGCTAAGGTAAGCTCTTGTATTCTATTCGACCTAAGTCACTGGAGATTTAGATGGAGGTCTCTCGGTCGGTCCAGATGGAGTTGGGCAGTGCAAGACAAGACAAGTCAAGACAAGGCAAGGCAAGGCAAGTTACATCTTGCTGTGCATTCGCCCGAGATATAAGTAGCCTCACTTCTCCCCCTCCCCCATCCAAGGTCCTTCATCTATTCCATCCACAACACAATCACCACTCTTCACTAAGTTTCTACAAATTCCCATACACATACACATACACACACAAACCACACACCTTCATCATGCAGTTCACCAACGCACTCGTCTTGGCTTTGGCCTCCGTCGCTTCGGTATGTCCCCTCAAAGCTCGTCAACGATGATGAATGCATACTGACTGTGCTTCTCTCAGGCTCAACTCTCCTCCATTGCCGGCGATATCACCTCCGTCTTCACCAGTATCACCTCGGACGCTGGTAGTGTTGCTTCCTCCGCAGCTGGTCTCACCTCCTCATCCTCGTCAATCTCCTCGTCAATCTCCTCACTCACTAGCTCCATCGCATCTTCCGTCGCTTCCGACCAGTCTAGCGTTCAGTCTTCCATCTCCAGCGCCTCAGAGTCAGTTGCAAGCTCCGTCTCCAGCGCTATTGCCTCCGCTACCGGCTCCAGCGCTTCATCTCTCTTGAGCAGTGCCTCTTCCGCCTCGGCCTCGGCCTCAAGCTCACTTGCAAGTGGAGCAAGCTCTGCTTCTTCCTCTGCCTCGAGCAGGTCCTCGTCGGCCTCCTCATCTGCATCAGCCGCCTCCACTGGTGGTGCTGCCTACCAGACTGGTGCCATTGGAGCTGCTGCTTTGTTCGGCGCTGGTGCTGTCATCGCTGCTTTGTAAATTAGAAGTCCTCGTCTGGTTCTCCATGAGAAAAGGTGGTTCGATGAGAAATGTGTTTTGACAATGATGATTTTTGGACGCTGGAGAATGTAACTTAATTTTTGTATAATAGACCTACAAACAACACTGAAACACACGTACACACGTACAACTCTGCCTTTGCTGGTTCTATGACTGAAACCAAATATTATGTTGCTACGACAAAGCTAGCTGGTTGACGAAGCAATGCCCTCGCGCTCTCTGAGTTGAAGTTTTCTTAGATGCATGAGGAACCTGGTACGGACCCATATATACACAACGTACAACACTCTAGCATTGAGAGATACCACGCGTTCAGACAAGGGAATTTTTTTTTTGAGTACCTACCGTAGATCCCTAGGCGGGAGTGGTGGAGTCATCACTCTAAATAGAGCACTTACCTGAGTAGATTAAAGTCTGCAATCCATCCCATCAACCACCCACACCTATCAACGGATCAAGCGTCTCCCCTCCCCCCTCGCAGTTCACTTCGAGAATCTCTGACCATCATATAACACCACCATGGAGCCAAAAGGAGAAAACAGTTTCCTGTTCTTTGGTGTTGAAGTGTACACATTTCCTCCAAGATCACCGTCAACTTTCGCAACTCCAAATAATAAACCACGAGAAACACCAGCAGCACACGGCCACCGTACTGTTTGTAAACGAGAAGAAATCAAAATCCAATGCTTTAATAAAACACCTGTCCAACGTATCGATCCAGCCCAAGTCCAAAAGCTTCCAAGCATCGATTGAGTCCCACAAAATCATACTTGAGGGTTGAAACCTTATTTTTGTGCTTTGAACATATATTCAAAATTCTGGTGAGCTACCAGATCTGCCTGGACCCATCTAGCCAACAGCAGGCACACGGAATAATCAAAAATCGGTGAACAGATGCCCGTGCCTATGAATGGTGTCAGCTCTTGTTTGCAACATCACACCATGCGGACTTACTCATCATGACCCAGTTGGCCGTACTGTTCCGTTTCCTCGGGATACTTGTCAAACTGACTAGCATCACCTACACCAGCCTTAACCGGCGGTACGTATGGAGCATCTATGTCCTTCTTTGCCAATCTCTCCCAGGTAACTTCCGCGAACCACGGATGATTCTTCACGTCCTCGGAACCTCCATGCAAATTGCCAAGACGCTTGGTCAAATCGGCGGTGATGAGACGCGTCAAGAGATCTACAGCATCCTGGTTCAGATACGGCGGATACTTGACCTTTCCTTTCAGGATGTTCTCATAGATTTTCATAGGTGAGCCCCCGTCCCAAAAAGGGGTGAATCCACAAAGCATTTCGAAGATGAGAATACCTAGGGACCACCTATCCCAAATGTCAGCAAATCCAAAGGGAGATTGGAATAAAAGTATCAACCCACCAATCCACAGACTTATTGTACCCCTTGCTGGCAACCACTTCTGGGGCCAGATAATCAGGTGTACCACATAACGTCCAGGTGATGTCTGGTACCTTCTTGGCAAATCCAAAATCTGTGATCTTGAGGTGCCCATGACGATCGAGCAGCAGATTTTCGGGCTTCAAATCTCGGTAGATGATTTGCTTTGAGTGTAGGAACTCGAGTGCCAGCGTAACCTCGGCAGCATAGAACTTCGCAACCGGGTTTGGAAATCGCTGCAGATATGTCAGATTTGCTGTACCAAATGGAACATGTTCTGGAGAACTACCTGGGATTTACGAAGCAAAGAGAACAGTTCTCCACCTTCAACGAAATCCATGACCATGTAGAGGTTCTTGGAATCTTGAAAGGTTCCCCACAAAGTAATCAAGAACGGATGCTTGACTTCGGCCAGCATTTTACGCTCATCATTGGTGTGTTCGACCTGCTTCATCTTCACCACCTGTGCCTTCTTCAAGACCTTCACAGCGTAGAATCTTTGATTATGCCGAGATTGAACCAAATGGACTCTGCCAAAGCTGCCCGTTCCCAGGGTGCGTAGGATTTCGAAATCACTCAATGAGTATTTGCCCTTCGTCTCTCTGGCCACTTCTCGAGGAATTTGCGTGTTCGACATGTGGCCTCCATTTGATACGCCCGAATTGTTGTGAGTGTTGATATTGTTCGTGGCCATTTGTGAAGGATATGACTGCGCTGCACCGTCATGCTGTGGGGGATTGATAAGAGCATTAATGCCAGGCAGATTGTACTGGTCCGAGGATGCAGGAGCGTTTGCAGCGTCTGCAGATGTCGCATACAGCTGCTGCTGCTGCTGGGCTACCCCGTGCGTCATTTGTCGTTGCTCGCCCCCGGATATGGGACGTGAGGATTTCCTGGTCTCCGAATTATTGTATGGAGCGGTTGACTGTGATGAAATCGAAGGTATTGAGCCGTTCAAGCCCCTCGATGACGTTGGGGTTATGTGGCTTGCAGTTGAACTTGATGCCGAAATGGTTGAGCTTAGGTCCTTGGAGCCCGACGACTCTTTGGTCCGCTTCTTCTTCAAAAATCCTAATGTCGGCATATGAGGATATAGGGAAGGCTAAGGGCCAATCGCCGTGCAGGACGATATTCGGATACCCTGAGGGAGAGTGTATGTAAGTTTTTACCGTGAAAGGCCCAGAAATGGCTGCCGCTGGTTCAGGGCTCTGGGGTATTGAACGTTAGACATGCGATACAAGGCCCCGAGCTGTGCTGGATGTCCCACCTATGGAATATTCCCGGACTTCGAGACCCAGGTCGGGCAAATGAGAAGACTGAACAACGATCACGGTGTAGGTTCTTCCTCTTATGAATTGTAGGCTGTGAGTACTTCCAATGGGGTCGATAGGGCTGGGTGATGTCGCCAGTGAGCGAGTACGACGGGATGTGTCTTTGTTGAGTTCGGCTATGAATGTCGCGCAAGGTATTTTGAAGCCTGCAGGACGAAGATGCCCTTCTTCGTATATCAATGATGCTGGTGAAAATGCAATTGAGGATTATTGATGTATAGAATGGATAAGGAGGTACAGTTGTTCAGATAATGATAGAAAGGGTTGTAAGAAGATGGAACATGAGGTCGGATGAGAGGAGAGGGAGAGGGAGGAGGAGGAGGAGTTGGTGAAGGCTTAGGTTAGTAGAGGAGTAGTAGAGGAGGAGTAGAGGAGGAGGATTGAGAATTCGAGAGTAGAGTAGAGTAGAGACGAGACGAGACGAGACGAGGTTGAAGTGTAGGTAGGGTGAATGTGCAAGGTGTGAGATGTGAGATGTGAGGTTAAAGGTGAAAGGTGAAAGGTGAAAGGTGAAAGGTAAGAGGTAAGAGGTGACTGTGAGTGATGAGTGATGAGCGAAAGTTGAGGTCACCTTTACCTTCACCTTCACCTTCACCTTGAGCATTCAGTTGGAGGTACACTAGGCGGGGTTACTCTTCAATGATCAATGAAATGGCGGGCCTCTCTCTCTCTCTCTCTCTCGTCTTAGTGCGATCCTCGACAGGGCATACGCACTACCTTACCACCCAAGTACCAGGCCAAACCCGGTGCAACTGTAAAACTGGAAGTCTGCTCGTCGAACGCAGAAGTATTAATATTAATATTAATATTAATATGAATTGGTGAATGAGGATAAATACAGGTATGAATACAAGTATGGGTATGAATATGAATATGAGATGCCAATGCCAATGCCAATGCCAATGCCAATACAAATACCAATACTACCTAGTATCTTACCTGTTTTACTAACCGTGCAGTTGTTGTAGTATGGCGAGGCAATGCATGAGATGTATACCTAGGTATTTATTTATTTAGTCAAGGGAAGGAAGGTCACTCTGTAATACTAGCTTGTATATATCTACCGCCTTGTAATGTAGATTATTCCCTATATTTATATATACACATAAATTGTTGGGTGCATAGATAAGTACATATAAAGTCCAAAGTAGGCAAGTAAGTATATACTCAAGGGGAAGGGAGGTATACTATATATATACTCTCTCTATCTATATTTTATTTATTTATTTATATATATATATATATATATATATATACATACAGTGTACACTTTAAGGTACTTTATCTAATAGAAGAACAATTTAATATATCCATTCTACAATAAGTAGATACTTAGGTATAGTATATATCTCTCTCTATATCTTTCTCTTTCTATAGATATAACCTACTCTATTGTAATTATCTCTACAAAGCCAAAGCACCTTATATAGATATATACCTATTGCACTCTTATTCTTTTACCTACATTGGTGTACCCAGGGTATATACATTTATAAACAACCCTTGGATATCAACCGAGAAGGTAACGTCGTAAATGGACACTTTAACTTATTGCCTTCCTATGATACCTCATGTGCATGTACTCCGGATTCATGTAAGTCGAGTAGAATACATCACTCCGTCCTCTAACAATCCATTATAATATCTTCATTCTCAGTATCAGTATCTAAGTACATGAGATCTTCCACCCATTCAAATCCCGTTCCAATCTGTTCACATGAATATGTCGTGTTGTGTTCGGCTCCAGAACATGTCTTGCATACGTACAGTAGTAGGATTTCAGGAATGCCAGGAATGCCAGCACCGCACACGTCTCACCCCATCGACGCATGCGGCACGACACTACCTTCTACCACGTATGTATGTATCTGTACCGATTTTCTGTGTCTCTCTTCAACCCCAGTAAACAAACCCCTTCTCCCTCTCCCTCTCCCTTCCCCACCCCTTCTCCTCCTCTTTCTTTTTCTCATTCTCCCCCTTCTCCTTTCCCTTCTTCTTCTTCTCCTCTCTCAATTCGTAGTAAGGTATTAGGTCGTAGTATTTACAGTAATACTTATTAACGTACTTCTGTAGAGAACACGAATCGGCACCGGTGAAGCTTTACTCCGTATGTCAATTCTCAAAATCACCCTACTAGCACCCCGAACATACCGTCTGTTCTCTTAAAACGCCCAAGGAAACATTCCCCACACAAAAAAGTAAACTTGTTGTTGTTGTTGTTGTTGTTCAACCACTGCGACCCTTCCACTACACTAGCTTTTACTCGTTATTCCCTTCGTCAAACTCAATGATGTCCAGACGCGTGCATCTCCCTGTCCGCCCATCATGCTTTTCGATCTCGTGCTTCGCTCCACATACGGTCGATGATCTGGAATACCGCCGTCACTGCCTGCATCGTGTCCTCCTGAATCCCCTGCCCGCCGTACTTTTGCTGTATCTTATCTGGATGCCAACGAACCCTTTCCGATTTCAATACCTGAACAAACTTCGTCTCTGTAGGCTGGCCGGAGCTGGGCGCGAACAGGAAAAACTTCTCAATCTCAGATTGACCTATGTCTTTGTTGCTGCGACTCTCAACCGGCCACGGGATCTTTGCTGATATATCACCTTTGCCAAGATCTTCCCATCTTTTGGTGTAAGAACTCCACTTCTCTTCCCAAGACCGCCTCTTTTTCCGCTCCTCTCCCCGGCGTAGACTTTCCTCGACCTTGTCTCTGAATTTCTGTGCCTCACGCTCTTCTTTTCGTCCTTCCTTTGCCAGCCGTTCCCTCTCCTTCTTAGCCGCATCTCGCCGTGCCTTCTCCTCGATAAGATGCTGGTGCGTCTTCTCATACATCTTCGATCGTACAAATGTGGTGTACTCTTCATCGGTCATGCGTTCCAGCTCCCCATCAGGGCCTTGCTTTACATCTGGATAAGTATGAATTGGTTGGCCGTAGACTCCTTCCCAGAATTGCGCCCCTTCGTCGTCGGCCATGGCATCGAAAAGCGATTCTCTAAATGCGGCATCCGGGTTCATGTATCGATTGGAAGACGCGTTTGGAATATGGGTATCATCGTATGAAGCAGGATCATCTGGCGGGGTTGGTGTTTGTCGACGTCGCTTGCTGCGATGATGATGTCGAGGCTGGTGACGATGTCGCCTTTCTTCGTGATCAGTCTCATCATGAGAGGCTCTTTGCTCATCTGATGGTCGTTTTTTTGACTTGAATCTAAATTTGGACGTGCGAGAGGATGTGTGGGCATCGTCGTCCTTAGCTAGAAATTCTGCCTCCATGTGATCATCTTGCGTATTCGATCGCATCGCCACGATAGCAACTGATAGTAAGACCAAGTCGCACGTCGTTGGCAGTCATCGCCACAAACCTCTCCGCTGGAAGTGACTCGGAACGTAGGCAAAAGAAAGAGACTGTGCGTGGTTTTGTGAAGGTATGCAGTCACAAGCGCAAATTCCAGGTACCACGTAGGTAGGGGAGGTGATTGAGCATGAGCAAGGTCAGCAAAGCAAGCAAAGCATTTTAGGTTGTTATCGATAAGAAACTGACGTATCACGCTAACTTGGTGGTCCCTTGTGCACCAGTCATTCGCGGGTGGTGCACATTCGAAATCCGATGCGACTCGGATTCTCTACGTCTTCGCGTCACATGCCTTACAATACACAATAATACCTAGCTATTTGAGCTCAATACACGCATCATGAGTGGTTCAAGCTTGTCTTATGGGCTCAACTTGACTAAGAAGGCCTCAGGGTCCAAGTCTGCACCGTCGAAACGCAAACCCATATTTGACGAGGACGAGAACTCTGGAGATGAGAACCTGAAAGAAAGTGGTATCGAGGAAATTGGAGAATTAGGAGGTGTGTCTGCTCGAGATACAGCAGGCGATTCTAAAACTGCAAAAACCAAGCTCGCTTCAACGAAATCCAGCATAGGAATAAAGAAAGCGCCAATAAGCATGTATGGTGGTGACCTTTCGTCAAACTTCTCTTCAAAAAAGCACGTCGAAATTGCCGAAGGACTAGATGCCAGCATCTACGATTATGACGGAGTATATGATTCCCTGAAGCCTAAGAAGAAGGCAACAATCGAGGACCAAGAAAAGAAGCCAAAATATATGAGCAATTTGATCGCTGCTGCTGCTTTACGGAAACGTGATGCTGCCATCGCTGAAGAAAAGAAGCTTGCTCGCGAAAGAGAGGCTGAAGGGGAGGAGTTTGCAGACAAAGAAAAATTCGTCACGTCAGCATACAAGAAGCAGCAGGAGGAGAACCGACGGCTGGAGGCAGAAGAAAAGATCAGAGAAGAAAAGGAAAAGAACAAGAACAAGGGCGCAGGAATGACAAATTTCTACAAGAATGTGTTGGAAAGGAGTGAACAGAAACATGCTGAGGTCACACAAGCGGTCGAGGAGCGCTCCAAGGCCAAATCTGATGACGAGACTATCGAAGAAGACCAGAAGAAGAGTGAGGCTGACCTAGCCAAAGAGATCAATAGTCTCAAAGAGGGAGCAATTGCTGTGAACGATGAGGGACAAGTGGTTGATAAAAGACAACTGCTCAAGGGCGGTCTAAATATTGTGCCCAAACCAAAAAGCACAACCACATCAGGAGCTTTAAAGGGCCCTATCTCGACTCGGCACCAGGACAGCCGCGGCGGTACTGTGGGTGTTGGGGGTGGTAAGCAAGCTATGCGTGAACGTCAATCACGGATGATGGAGGCACAACTAGAGCAAGCAACGAAACGAGCATTTGAGGAGGAAGAGGAGGAAAGGCAGAAAGTCGAAAGAGCATCAAAGACTCGTAAGACAGAGGGCGAGATTATGGGAGCAAAGGAAAGATATCTAGCCAGAAAGAGGGAGGCCGAAGAGGCAAAGAAGAAGCAGGGCAGCTGATTTGCTTTCTTCTCACTCTTGCTTGGCATCATCTCTAGAATCAAGACTCAGTCTTTCTCGCGGACTCTGGTGATTTGACTAATGTTTCTTCTTGAACACCCAATTTCTTTCAAGTGACCAGCCTCCTCGTCTACCAGCCAGTCGCGCCATGTTGTTGCAGCTTCGATGGAGTGATGGAGTGCAATTGAAAGCTCCACAGCCTAGATGTTCGTGACGATAACACCCATTCTGTATATAATAGCCTCACACCCATGCTTAACACATTAAATGATACACTCTCAAGACATTGTTGATACACAGCATCAATCCATTCCGGTATGGAATCAACTTGGAGAAGTTTATTTGGTGTCATGAAACTACATAATTATATAAACTAAAGCAGACGCCGTTCGCCATCCTCATACAATGCTGTGAAGCCCAAATCTAGGTGTCGTAAATGCATATGCTCAATGCCGCCATGATTACCAATCCAATGCAATGAAGTACTCGTCCCTTGTAATGCAGTCGTTCTCACTAGATCTTTAAACAGTCGTGTTTCTTGGGCTCGTCCTTGTTGGAGTCGATGTTTGTTTGTCTGCACCTTTACCGAATGCCTTCTGTCTATCGGCGTATTCCTTGATGACAAGTGCGCAAGTCGTGTCCGCACAGAGTCTCTTGCGGCGTTGGATTGGGAGCTTCGTAGCAAACTCGAGGCCACTTGCCCGTTCCACGGCCTCGACTGGTACCTCAAAATCTGTAATGGGCTTGCTGTTGGGGATCACCGCGTTTGGAAGTACGAAGGCGCCCACAGCAACCTGACCTCCAACTGTTCCGTCCTCGGCAAAAATGACTTTGTAGAAGTGCGTGGGCACAGCCACGTTTGGTGGGTTGCCAATGACTTCGTATGACACCCTCCACTTTCCATCCGCTTCTCTCTTTGGAAGATAAAGTGGTCCAGTGACAATGCGTACTGAGGGATATCTCGACGTCAAGCGTCTACAGAAGTCCTCGAAATGGGCCCAGTAATCTCTGTTGAAGCCCTCGCCCACCTGCGGACACATGTTCGTGAGGAAGAAGGTATCATTCATGGCGTCCTGACTCCACTTCGCGTCGGCAGCTGGAACCTGATGGCCCCTATCATAGCCCGATCGGAAATAATCCTTCAGCTTCGCGCGAAACTTTTCGGGAACGGCAGGGTCCTCAAGGAAGGCACTATGCTTGCGATCGCCATTCGAATTTGCGAGAGATGCGGGAGTGATATGTTCGGCGACCCATGAGGGATTTCTTAGCCTTCGGTCAAAGGAAGAGACAAGAGCGTTTCGCGTCGCGAGGTCTGCGACTGGACCGGGGAAACCGTACTGAAATAGACCGGCCGGGTCAACAGGAGGGATCATCTGCGATGCAGTGATGGGAGCCGGAGCCGGGACTGAAGTCGTCGAGGTGGCCGACACAGCGGTGGATAAAGCGGCGGCTTGAACCTTCTTGTCAGAGAGTGTGGAGTACATGGCTGCTGTGACTGCTGCTCCAGTAGATGCACTGACAGCGGCAATGATAGCTATAGTTGTTTTGGACATTGTGAAGGAGGTTCGAGCTCGGAGAGCTGGCACTTGCGATTCCTGGAGGTGTTATATATACAAGATGGAAAAAACGAAATGCGAATGACCAGAGACGGGCGCGTGAGGTATGTATTTGGTGTATCTTTTTTTGGTTTTGTTTTTTAGTGTCTGACGTCCGAGGTCTCTCGTCTCTCGTCTCTCGACCCTCGAGCTCGAATGAGAGGGAGCGGCGTATGGGCGTAGGTTGATGTCTGTCTGTCCACCTATTCTATGTGTGTGATGGGGAGGGGGTGGTGATCTCTGAGCTCTCAGTTCTAAGCTCTGTTCCTGATGTTCCTGATGTTCTTGATGTTCTTGATGTTCCTGAATGACTTACATACAAGCGCCATCACGGAGCCTTGAATGTGCGACGTGGCCATTGATTGGCTTGAGTCTCTTGCACGTGCGCTTCAGCTCTTGGACGCGCACCTTACCGCATTTGTGGGCGGTGAGTCGAGCGTGACCTATTGGAAAATGCTCATTCACCCATTCTTTCTGTCCCCTGGTGCCTTGCTCTCGTCAGGCAACTTCGGCCCTCTTCTCAGGCATCAACTAGCTCAATTGTCTCAATTGTCTCAATTGTCCCAATTATATCAATTCTCTCAATTCTCTCAATTCTCTCAGTCATTATCGAGCACCGAGTACTACCTTAGAGTACCATCTGCTTGGCCACATACATCTCTCTCTCCTCTCATCTACCTGCAGAACACTCGGCCTACGTTGGAGCGTAGTACTGTGTGTATGTACACGTCGAATCAAATCGCTTCGTCTCCTGCTGCTATCCGTTGTGAGAGCAAACTGTACATACAGTAGTAGTACTACGTAGAGTCTGTCTGAGCAAGATATACATACATAAGTAGTAGATGGAAAGGGTGGGGAGACGTGGTCTGGTGAGGAGGACATATAAATATCATACATGCGTACATCCTCTTTGCTTCTTGTTTCCTCTTTCCTGCTTCCTTCTTGCTTTCAAGAATCCCACGATAATTGAGTTCATCGAGATAACTGACCTCACTCGAACACCACCTGCCTTGCATCTCCACACATATGACGACGCACATTCACATTCACACTTGATATTTGATATTTGATGTTTGATACCTCTCTGTGTGCTCTCCGAGATCTATAGAGGACAGCTTTGTTGGCTCTTTCATCCATCATTGTACGTACAAATCTTCGCCCAGCTCTTATTATTCACATATGTACATATATATATATATATATATATCTCTCTCTCCCTCTCCCTTTCTCTCCCTCATACCTTTCCTTTCCTTGTCTTCTACCTACTTCACTTACCGTCTACTTACAACAATCCGATTAAATTAGTCCTCTTCCTACAACGTGAAGTCACACGACGTACTACAGTGACCGATACACCAATTTCACCTTCCTTCGCCCTTCTCATCTAGCTTCATCATCGATTCTTCCTCACACCTCGAGCTCACCGTCCTAACATTCCCATCACATCTACACGTCTAATCAAACCCACACTGGCCTCCCCTGTCACTATAAAAACGTCCAATATTCCCACAGTTGTCTTTGACACTTCCTTGCTTCATCCCCAGCACTGTACTGAGGCCTGTCGTGTTGTAGTGCACCCACCGAGCAACTTCAAACTTCAGCACTCTCAATCCCGACCTGGTGGGAAAGGCCATCATGGATTCTGCCAAGATGGACAATGACACTCGAGGGTGGATAATGACTCTTGTCAGCGGCTTAGGTGACTATCTCCACAAATACATGCATATCCTTCCAAAAAGGAAAAAGGAAAATATATCTAACTGGTTTCTATAGCATGTGTGATTGGCGCAAGTATAATATGTGTTGATATTCTAGTACGACAGCTACCGGGCAAGAGGAACTTTCGCATTCAAGATAGCAATGAGTTTCTTGCATCATCACTGAGCTTGAGTTTTGGTGTCATGGTGAGTTGCGCCACGTTCCTTTCGAAGCCGTGTGTCAATACTCATACGTGATGCAGCTCTTTTCTTCTCTCTATGGTATGCTGCCATCTTCAAAGAACTATCTAAAGCAAGGCGGACTCTCGGCGCAGGCGGCAGCTTGGATTCTCATAGGTTGCTTTGTGGCGGGCTTTATGGGTATACAGGTTGTCTCACGCTTCTTGCACCACTACATGCCATCTCATGTGGTTGACTGCGATCACAGTCACAGTGATGCTGAAGCCCAAGACCATGTCCATGAGCACCGCCAAAGCCGATCGTTATCCCGTACCGAAGCCTCCTCTCATACCGAACATGGACACAACTGGCAAGCAATAGATTGCAGACAAGGCAACGGCAAGGCAACCGAATCAACTCCTCTTATGAACAGTGGCAACGGCCATGCATATTCGGAGCAATCTCATTCGAATGAACCGGATTATTCAAAGCTGGCTCTCCCAGGCTCGCGACGTCCTTCCCAGTTTCAAGGACGTAGAGCATCCATGATGCAGGTTCCAAGCCGGGTTATGTCCTTTGTGAAGGACACGAAAACCAACTGTGACGAGGGAGGGCCTTGTTACGGCTATTCGGATCCGTGTGGGAAGGAGTGCTTCAAACACATAACGGCCAAGTCGACTTCAACCTCTCGTCATTCGACACTCCATCGCACTACAACAGGCAATTTGAATATTAGGAGTTACCCCGAAGCCCCCTCAGAGGTATCTGATGGAGCTGGAGAGGACAATGCAGTCACGAATACCGCATCGTTGCAGACCACCAGGGAACACTCCAAAGGCCCGTATGCAGGTGATCACGCATTGGAGTCGGATATTGAGGATGCCCAGTCAGAAGACGATGGAGCTCATCATCACCATGTGCCAGAAAATGCTTTTATGAGCATCGGTCTTCAGACCAGTATTGCTATTGCTCTACATAAACTTCCAGAAGGCTTTATAACTTATGCTACCAATCATGCTAATCCACAACTCGGCTTTGCCGTCTTTATGGCACTCTTTATACATAATATCACCGAGGGCTTTGCAATGGCATTACCATTGTATCTTGCCCTGGGATCTCGCATGAAGGCCATGCTATGGTCCTCACTTCTTGGTGGTATCTCGCAACCGGCTGGTGCTGGAATTGCAGCAATCTGGTTCAAGGTTGCAGGCACTCATGGAAACAAGCCCGGTGAATTGGTCTATGGCTGCATGTTTGCTGTGACTTCTGGGATCATGGCTTCTGTTGCTCTGCAGCTCTTCGTGGAAGGCTTGAGCTTAAATCACAACAGAAATCTGTGTATCGCATTTGCATTTCTTGGGATGGCGATCCTTGGTGTTAGCAACGCTCTTACTGCCGAGTAGGTAAATACCAGGGATTTTGGAGTTCAGGGACGGGAAAATATTGCATACGCTCAAATAATTGTCTACGATGGTGCTATTGGTGTAGCCTAACTTAATAGAGTGGTAGAAATATAGTTCATACTAGTAAGTAGTTAATTGTATGTGACATATGCGAGTCGTTCAAACAGTAAGACTTAGTGGGATCTGTATTATTGTTGCTAAGTATAATGTGAATTCCAGTGAAGCGGCGCAGTACCCAAAGCAGTGTAGTTTTGGTTTTTCTACTTTAATTGATTATAACTCTATATAAAAGGAAAAGAACTAGACTTTGAGACCTAAATATAAATATATAGCTTCTACTCTATTATATGTGTATATAGGTTTGGGCTATATATAACGTGACTTGTGGGGAAGCGACGCAGTACCCAAAGCGACGCAGTAATATAGAACACAATAACTTCAATTACTTATAACTCTATACTAACTCATCCAAATCAGAATCCAAGTCGCTAGAATCATTCCCCAGC
>JAGKQE010000159.1:0-18120 GCA_022609375.1 Xenosphaeropsis pyriputrescens | reverse complement strand
CTATAGAGCCATTTGTGGCCTATAACTAGTGGTTTAAGAGGAAGGGCTTAACTAGCTTCAAGTGTTAGAATAGAGTAGTGTTGATTAAGGATCTCTTGTATAGTTTCCTTTAGCAAGGCTGGGCTAATAGGATACCCTATTAATAATTGATGTATAATCCATTGAAATAGGGTGTTCTCTTCTATATCTAAGAGCAATTGATGCTATTGATAGGAATTATGTTGGGTTGCTCTTCTATAGTAGCAATGCCTTAGAGTTAACTTAGGAACTTTGAAGTGCCGCGTAGCTGCACATATTGACTCGAATTGATGTGTGTTGAGGGCGTTTATTGCTTCTAATAGAGCTCTTTCATTTGACATATTCGTTGAATTGATTAGGGTGTTGTATATAGAGTTATGATCAACTAAAGTTGGTGATAGGTAGCTAATAGGGTGAAACTGCGTCGCTTTGGGTACTGCGTCGCTTCCCCACAAGTCACGTTAGAGCAACTATACCCTATTACACAACTCTGAAAATACAGCTCTTAAGGTTTGTATCATTTGAGGGAGAATACACTTTTCTAGCTTTTTTCACTATCTTCGCTGCCCTTCTTTGATTTTTCTTGTCCTTCTTTCTCAACCTCCCTTTTTCTCTTTTTAATTGCTTCTGGAGGGCTATCCTCGACTAGATCACTCTGGTCGTTGATACCCGTCCACTTTGGTTTTCCGTCTGGGATGTCAAGAACCCGCTGTGTGTAGAACATATGACACCTAGGTTGATAAGATCAGAATGAGAGGATCACTAAGTAGTGAAATTATTCGCTTACTCTGGAGCAAATTTATTCTTCTCCTCCTCGCTCTTGAATTTGATCAAGCTGGGAAACAACAAAATCATGTTTCTACCCTCATCCATAATTGGACTTCTGCAATATGCGCAGCTGACTTTGCATGGCAATTTGTGCTTCGTAGTCCGCTCGGACGATTCATACCAGGCTAAATCATGATGACCATGAGTGAAGTTTATGTCTTCCTTATGAAAGATAGCTGCCCATTGGAACGGTGCGCCTGTAGGAAGTATCGTTAATACTGCACATCATTTACGTTGTGATATATGGTATTTACCGTGTAAGACTTGGCAGGTAGTACAATGACAGTACTTCGATGCAAGAGGCTTCTCTCTGCTTAATTGATACTTGACTTTTCCACAATGGCAGCCGCCTTCATACAGAGCATTGAAATTCGAGTCGTCGTCATGGACCTTGTACGGAGGCCCGAACTTCCACTCGTTATGTTCTCCCTGAAGCTCATGATCTGTAGATCCATTGTTGCGTGCCTGCTCGTGTTGTTTGTTGCTGGGGGCCATAATCGCGCGGAGTGTAGAAAAACAAAAGGCCGATGAGGGATTGATAGTCGTACACGATTTTGTGAATTGAGATCTTGAAGGCTGAACAATGCAACGAGGCTTGCAAGAAATAAGTATTTGCAATCTCATAAGGCCAAAGGTTATTTTATAAATGTACAGTGAATAAGGTAAGGAATACACACATATATAGACTTAACGTTAACTAATTATGATGTATGACTGAGTGATAGTAGGTGAGGTAGAATCAGAAGACACAAGGGCTGAAGACGTCCAAATCGGATTGTAGCCTTTCCACATGATGCTGTCATCCATTTTATTGAAATAGCTTCAATCATTTCTGTAACGCCAGACAGACAACCACATGAACCTCCAAGCACTGGATGAGAGTAAGTCCGTCATATAATAAACAGGCTTTTGCATTAGAAAATGCACCATACTAGATGTTGTAAGTAGTGTCTATTTGCTATCCATACATTTCTCAAGTATATTCATTGCTGGGTTCTCTGGTAAGGCTCAAGTGAAAGCGTTCTGACGTATAAAAGTCGTGGCGTGACGTGACGTATGTATCCACAAGGAACATATTCATACTCTACTCAGAATATGTGGCATCGACTAGTTAGTAGTACCCCTGTCACTCTCTACAATTCTACACCAAAGCATGTATATTCATACAACAGTACTCTACTCTAATATGATACTCTGTACAGTGAGTTGCTGACTGTTACTGAGTTAGACCTCCTCTGCGTGGTCTCTGGTCTCTGCTCTCTAGGTACTTTCTGTTCACACATGGCCCAGCCTTCCTCTGTATTGCCCATTCTCGCTCTCTTATTCTAAATAACAGACCTCGAGTGCCATTGCAACCTATCAGCGCCAATGGTGCCCGCATCTCTTTTCCTACCGGAACCAGTAGCGCGATCGGCTTGCAGATCTCGGCGACTAACAAGCCCCACATTTCGTACATTTCAGGAGAAATTGCATGAAAGTTAGTGAGCGTCGCGTGTCTACCTTACTTTTTGGACGGTGCTCGCAAAGTGGCATAATAGATACCGTACTAACGGCATGATAAACCAACTGCTATCATTACGTACATTAATCGGTTCTCCAGCGTGCCGCAGAAAGCTTCTCGCTGCTTTGGAGATCAAGAGCACATATGTTGTGAAGGAAATCAATACTATCGAGATATCTCCATTAGTCCCTGCTACAGCTGAAGGATATGAGGAAAAAAGTCTTACTGAGCCTGACGAGCCATTTCCATTTTGACTTCCTCAAATTTTCTGCGACACTCATCCCACATCGCGGCCCTCTTCTTTGGAGATACGGTTTTGATGAGCATGTTAAACAGGCCTGTAACGGGTCGATGATCAGATACTCGCACTTCATGCCTCCGGTAGTCGAGCTGCTCGATTCGATCTCCACCTCGGTAAAGAAGACGGTCGCACCAGGCAGGCGATCGTTTTTTTTCACTCGTGTCGTAGTTGTCTGTTCCAACATCATATTTGTATGTCGGCGCAAATTTGATGGGCAGCTCATGGAAGGCCCGTAGACGAAACCCTGGATTTTTTCGTCGGGAAAGTAGTAGCTGGTCTCTCTGTAGAAGTTTTGCAAGGTTTTTTGCTTTCACCGCATTTACCACCGTGTCTCTGCTCATAGTATCGATACGGTAATTGAGATCCCCGTTGAGTACACAGATTTCGTGATCGAGAATCATTGAGCCATCACCGCCCCCAACGTAGCTGTCTTGGCGTACTGTTGCATCTCGCTCACCTGCGAATACAGAACCTTCAAGAATGGCTGAAATATCGTTATTACGGTTGACAGTTTGTGTTTGGCCAGCCGCGAGATGGCAGTTGACAAAACACATGGAAGTATCATCAAGCGTAAAGCGAAGGATCAGAGCACCCTGTGCGTTGTATCAGCTTCAGAAAACGAGATACTCTGGGCGAATGAGGATATACCTTGTTTCCATGCAAGCCTCCCATTCCGCGCTTGACCTCGGCGCCACTCACTTTGCTTACTCGATCTCTAAGGGACGCTTTGATAAATACACATGTAAACAAGCCTACCATACTTGCCGTATGAAGCAGGTGATAAAGCTCACTTCTAGGCATATAATCGTCGAGACAGCGTGTGAGATAATCTCTCCAATCTCTGTACTGATGGCTCATATGCTCTGGCTCCGAGGAGTCTTTCTTCTTAGACTTAAAGAAGCTCTCTACAATCGAATTAGGCATTGTCGAACACATGATACTTCTCAGAACTTACTGGCAGTTGTTTTCTTGTCCTCCAGATCCACAAGTTCCTGGAAACCAAACACAAGAACATCTGGGGAGTCACTGCCTCGGAGTAGATCAGGGAAAAAAGCAGCATCATTTGCAGAAGACCTTAGGCTACTCGGAGTAGACGCCCCCGCATTCCATGTCAGAACAAGGGTACGAATTTGTTGGAAGTCACAGAACTGGTGATCCTGGGACTGCATTTCGGACTCTGGTTATGTCAGTAATAAAAGACTATTCGGACGTCTTTACTCACCTAGCCAGTCCTCCTGTAACATACCGTCCCAAGGGCAGATGACATTATCTGCTCCTAACGACACCACCTGCAACCTGTCAAGCTTCCAGAAGCTGCTGCGATCTGCAATAAGCCCAACAACAGGGTTATCGTGTGCACGCCAGTCCTTCTTGACCGTCCATGGTACTGTGGATGTATCATACACATATAGCATTCCTGTATTGAATCCAGCCCATAAGAACTCTCCCGCCCCAGCTAAGTTATTAATTTTATACGAACTAACGTTCACAATTCCCAGACAAGCGTAATCCTTCCGAGAGTAGATGGTGACCTTCCCATCGTTGTGCCCAAGATAGACACGGTCTGGTTGGTTTGGTAGAACAGTACCAGAGGTCACTTCACCAACCCCAGATTGCGACAATGGCCGTTGCAGGATCTGAAATTGTCTACTTCCATCCGGAGTGGGCCGGAAGATTCGAGTGTCCTTGCCAGTGGCGTGCCATAGCTCATGACCAGCAACCATAGAAAACGTGTGTCCCTTGGGAAGTCTAAAACTTTGTGCGGGGTTTGAAGAGAGGCTTGGAGCTCCCGAATTGTCAGAAGCCCATAGGTGCAACGTCCCACTGTCATCAAGGGACCACAGCTCATTGCCATGTCTATACATTTTGATGATTTCGCGCCTAGTATGTGCGCCAGGTTTTGATGCGACAAGACTCTGTGTAAGAATGTCGACCTCTTGAATTTCTCCAAAATTCGTGCCTAGCCACAAACGTGCTCCCTCCTCATCAATATCATTCGCTGGCTTGAACGCCATTGACAATATCTTAGTAGTCTCACCATGCGCTAGACTCATTAAAAGATCCCCGTCAAGTAGACTCCAAACACGTGTAAAGTGTCCAGTCGTACATACTAATTCTCCGCAGACGTCGAAACACCGAGTATCATATTTGATCGGAATGTCTCGAGCACCCTTCTTAAAATATGGAGGGCGACGATTTGTACGAGTCGAATCGGGGTAATCCGTCGAATGTTGAATATCATTTACGGGAGCCTGTGAGGCTGCAGAATCCACGTATGCTTGAACTTCCGTCCGTGAAACTACAGTTTGAGGCACAGTTCTGAGTTCTGAAGGTGTCTGAGAAGAAGTCCTGTCCACCGTCATTGACCTTCCATGTGATCTTTCAGGCGCCTGTGCTTGAGTAGTTGGGTTAGAAGATATCCTCTTTGGAGGAGGCGCTCTAAAACCCGTCTCGTCACGGCCTCCTGTATTGTGAGAAGTGAGTGGGTGCTGAGGATTAAGATGACTTCGTATCAATGGCGTGTGCCCATTTGACTGGGTGTGAACTAGGCGTGGTTTTGACACTTCGATCTGGCTCTCGGGACGAGAAGGTAAGATAGGTTTCAAGACGCGTTGGTCGCCAATCATCTGTGGCACCATGTCGCGGCTTCCATCCCTATGCAAGTCGGCATCTCTCCGTCTGTTGGCCACAGAGTGATGCACAAGAGGAGGATCAGCAAAGCCATTTGCCGCGAAGCTTGGCTTACTGCTAAGAGGAAGACTTGGCCGACCTGGGGGCAAAGGGGGAGGATGCTCTTCTGGCTCTGGGCTCCCACTGTTGCTGCCTGGAGGAGTACTGAATGGTGATGCGGCATCTCTGAGTGCTGTCCGCATGGATGATGGCGGTAGAGATGGTATTTCCGAGTGGTCACCCAAAGCCGCAGGTTTGCTTGGCAGTTTAGGCTTTTCTGCTCGGTTTACCGGTGGACCTAGAGATAACTTTATGGTACTATCCCGGCGTATTTCTCCAGATCTGCGTGGCGGTGGTGGTTCTGGAGGGACGATTGCTGGCGAAGCCGACATCCTCCGAGTTTCAACCAGCGGCGTTATGGGTCTACTCGGTATTCGAAAGTGTCGCGGGGACGTGGACCCTGAAGAAGAAGAAGAAGCTGTCTTTGGTACTTCCATCGAAAGGAGTGATAGTGCCTCGATAGAGGGCTGGTGTCTAGCCGTCGGGGGTGACCTAGGAGGATCAACCGTCACAGCTGGAGGCCGCGATCCTGCAAATCCAGGACCCGTAGATACTGGTCGTTGCCGCGGACTCCTTGTCGGTGACGAAGAATAGGTCCCTGAGGAGTATAGACTCGGTGGTCGAAGCCCAGCTGCTACACGCTCTCTACCCCTTACAGCCCATGCTTGATCTGTACCCCCATCGAACGATGATCGCGCCGTCGACGGCGAGGTGCTCGAAAGGGCTGATATAGCCGGATCCCTTGCTTTGGGAGATACTGCTTGAGGCAGCGCAGATGCTACATTCGATTTTGGAGATATAGCACGTGGGGCAGGAGCGTTGGTAATAGGCGTCGTGGTGGTGGCCATCTGCTCAAAGCGCGAGCGCAAAGATGATACTGGGAGCTATTGGGTGTTTGTCAGATGATAAACAAGACAAAGGCGCAAGATATAAGCTTACAATTGATGAACCATCAAGATTCTCCTCTCCAGTTTCTTCCATCTCGTCTTATTGAATACAGGTGAATTTCAACATTCGAGGTGGGGAAGCTTCAAGCTTGAGGTTCCTGGATTCTCAACTCTTCTCGAGTCTAAGGAGCATAGTATGACGAGGCAGCGAGGCTTTGTTTCGTGGTGGGAAGGAGACAGAATGTTGCCTCATGAAATCAAGTCTCCATGGCGAAGCATCCGTGGTGGTGCGTGGAAAGCTCCAAAAAACCCGGTGATTCTTAATACTTTATCAACAAGGCAAAGAGACCCTTTTCGTTTATCGATGCGGCGACGGATCCTGAAATTTCGAGACTCGCGCAGCGTGCGATTGTAGCAAAATGACAGGGCCTTGAGTACTCACGATGGTAATCTCGAGGTCGACTCAAGCAATGTGGCGTACTGGAGTTTGTGCTTCTTATGTTAGTATCTGAACCAAAAGTTGTAAGTAGGTACATAAGTAAGTTATAAGTGAGGCAAGGCAGGGTGGCAGGGTACGGTAGTAAGGGCCGTTGGGCAGGGTAGTGAAGGTCTGAGGATTGGTTGAAGGTATTCAATCAGGCACCGACAAGTCGGAGTGATCTACCCAGGGTGTGCCGTACTATTAGATAGGACCATTCACATACAAGTAGTAAGGCATAAGTATACTCTAAGTAGACGGTACCTGAAAGAGAAATACAGATAAGGCAGAATCATAAGTACTAAATACTTAAAATGGACCTCCATGATCAACGACTCAGGTACTGTGAGTACAGGTACGTCGGTATGTTAGAGGGGAGGAGGGGCACTAACGACTAACTGCGGGTGTGCTGGGGAATTTGCACCTTCTCCCCGAGGGGCCCTCTGACCGGCACCCGCATACACACAGTGGGGTGTCAAAAAAGTTCCCGTACAGTAGCAAAAATGACCCTGAAACTCATCATTCACTACCTAGGTATTTTAATATAACTCGAGAATTTGATATTCTAGGAAGTAATAGTTCAAGTACTTATGTGAAGCAATCAAGTAGAATCGTCTATAAGTACTTATAAGTGTCCTTGGATGTGTACTTGCAGAGTTGTAGATATACACAAGATACCTCACTCCATGACAACCGAAATCGTACATGGCCTATGCACCTGAAATGTGTGGGATAAAATCACATTTAGGAGACCAATTGGTATATTGACCTCATAGAGAAGAAGAGTGATCATTGTATCGAGCGAGAAGAGGCTCCTGTATCAATCACTCCAAAGTGCCTTTGATCGATAGTCTCAATTCTATATTCTGTTCTCCTGTATTACAGTGTTTTGGTGACAAGTGACACTTGGGCCAAGTGTACGATTTCGGTTGTCATGGAGTGATCAAGTCAAACAAGTCAAAGCTTGAGGTGAAATGCGCCAGGTGAGGTAATAAATGAGGCATTCAGGCAAACTCGTACCATTCATTCAATTCAAAATAATGGATCGGCGTCATTGTTCATCTGCGCATCCTGCTTTGACTCCTCATACTGTCAATAATCCTAAGAAAGATTCTCATTTCCATCGATTCACTTCTCACAGTCCTCACAGTTCTATCTCCAATTCCATCACACAAAGTGTCGGAACTTCTCGTTGTCAGTCAATTCGGCTTGACATCGACGTACCGCGCCACTAAAGCTCCACTTAAGTCTTTCCCTTCGCCCTCATCATGAACACTGTCAAATCTTTCTGGTATTTCGCGCCCAACACCTCGCCACATGGTATAGATGGAAACTGACCATGGTCTAGGGTCGGCTGGGGTGCACTTTGCGTGGCTGGCGGTGGTGCTTACTACTTTGCCAAGGGAGAAATCAACAAGGACCGTAAAGCAAAACATGAAGCAATGATGAGGCAGCGAGCATTGGCTGAGAGCCTGGAATATTCCTACAACACCAAGCCCAGCCCAGCTCCCAAGATTGGCTCTGCTACAGGAAAGAACACCAACAAAGAGGATGTGTCGAGCTCCCCAGCTCAAGAGGCAACCTCGGATCCTGCGCCAACCAGACATGCTCCCGAGAATGAGGGCCAGAAAGTCTTCGAAAAGAGTAAATACGAAGCCAGCGAGCCATTCAGATCAAGGAAGGGTGACCGATTTAGTTAAAGGATTTCTGCTGTTCAAGCGGTATTTGCTTTGAGCCCAAGCGGTTGACGAGGCTATGAAGTTAGCAAGAAGCATGCGAATTCTTTTCATGTACAATAAAATACACAGGCCAATCTCCTCTTTTAATCGAAGACCAACCATATCTTGAAAAAGCGGTCTTTGCAAGTAACATATTTGAATTCTACCTACCTAGGTAGGTAGGTAGGTAACCTTGGGTCGCAAGGCTGAATTCCCTTAAATCATCAGGTCAACTTGGATACCACAAGGCTGAGGCGCCCTAGCTGAGGTAGCGATGAATGATGTTGACTTCTTTGACTGGCGTGTTCCCGTCTTCTTTGTACCATCAACACAAATCTAGACCCACTGTACCTAGGTCTGCCAATTTTGGTCCGATTGTGGCTGAAGCAATGGCATCGCACCAGCTCGCGATTGCAAAGGCAGCCTTTGCGGCAGGTCTGTTGCGACCAGATCCGGTTTCGATTCCGCGGGACGAGATTGCCCATTTTCACGTCTTGTTGCACGTTGCGATCACTCAGTGCTCAACAACGAACATCCAGGTTTGATCTTGCACTCTGCCTACGAATTTATACGATGGCTAAATGGTTCCTGAGAATAGAACTGCAAAAGATGGGTGATGATAAACATTTTGCCTTCGATCGCACGATCTACATCGTTCGGGAAATACCTTGCAACCCTATCGAGCTCATACAATGATCTTACACGGCCCATGGATTCTTCGAAGTCGGGAACACGTGTAGCCTCTTCCAGAAGGCAGCGGTTGCATATGTTGTACCTGTTCAACGATATACTTCACCAAGGCTCAGTCACCAACAATGATGCTTCCACTCCCAGCAAGTTACAACCAAGCTTGATTGCGCTTTTTGCGGGCGCTGCAGACTTTCGCAACTGTCCCAAACATCTACGGAAGCTAAATGACCTGTTGGATTTGTGGGAAGAAAATGGTTATTACGCCAGAGACTATATCGAGAAATTACGAGAGACTGTTAAACAAGCTACAGAAAATATTCTCGAAAAGAAAGAATTAGGGTCCGATGATTTGAGTCATACTTCCCACTTAGTAAAGCCAGCAACTGCCAACGCACCGTTTATAATGCCTGCTGCGCATGGAGATCAATCGACCCCTTGGTATGATTTACCCGCCGGAAACATGATGCCTCACATTGTGCCAAACTCAACAAGACCGATCAATCCAGAGCTTATAAGACCTTTGCAATTCGTTGCTGGGCCTGCAGACAAATCGCTGGCCGATGCTGTTAAGGTTTTGCTAGAAGATGTTGACAGATTGTTTGGAGAGGAGCCGGCACCCGGCGAGGAGTTCAACAAGGACGTTGATGAGTTAGGACAGGTCATCGAGATTGATGGCACAACAAGAGAAAATTTTGGGTGTATCAGCTATTATGGATGGTCCAGGATGTTCTGTGAGAAGATGAGAGAACGACGAAGTGGCCAAGAGTCCTCTACCGTTGAAGGTCGCGGGAGTCGTTACAACTCTAGTAGGAGTTCCAGTCAGTTTTCAAGTCGATCAAGGAGCGAAAGTAGCGACGGATCAAGAACCAGGAAGATGAAACGTCCAAGACAAGCCCGTAGTCGTTCACCTATACATGAGCAGAGCAGGGGTCGCCGTAGCCGCTATTCTGCATCGTATTCGAGGAGTGTATCAAGATCAAGGTCGAGATCGCCACAACCAGGGAGATATCAGCAAGTGCGGGATAGATCAAGATCAAGATCACCTTCCTATCAACAATTCAGAGCAGCCGCCTCCGAATCAAGTCCAAGCCTCAATAAAGCGCCTTTTCATCCACTGCCGTTCATTCCTCCGCCTGGCATACCATTCGACGCCAACGGTCTACCTGTTCCTCCTCCACCACCGCCTCAGCATCAAGGGCAATGGCTCCCACCACCCCCGAGCGTGATGGCGACAATGAATGACATCCACTTCCACCAGCCCCCACATGACGCTTCGCGTCAGTCGCATCAGCCTTGGTCACATGTGCAACAAGCAACGCAGCTACAATGGCAGCCAGGAGGGGCCCAACCAATCCGACCACCAGGATGGCCACAACCGCCGCAGTTGTACCATGTAGGTGGAAATAGTTCATATGGTTGGAGCGGCACACCTTCACACAATCATCAACAGCAACACATAACTCGTGGTAGGGGAGGCTACAATAACCATCGAGGTGGTAGAAGCGGCTATGGCGGTCGAGGGTGGTAATGCACTTTTAGTGCTATTTTCCAATTGCATTGAATACAGCTATCGTTTTCCAAGTAGCACTAGCCGAAAGGTACTGCACATACCGAGTAATGCGTCTTTTCGTTTGGCTTTCTGCTGTAGTCTTGAATAACATGAGTCCTTGGGTTCATCGTTGACGAGGATTTTCCACAGCTTCAACTCGAAACCATGCAGTACGGGTGAAAGAGGATGGAACAGCATAGGCGGCACAAAACTGTATGGCGGCTGAGACGACGAGATGGACGGAGTGGCTGCACGTACCTGACATCCCACGCAGACAGGGTGCCGGTCTCAAGCTACAATGGCATGGAAGCAATATTGTGCAAGAGTTTTGAGACCTTTGGCAAGCGATGGTAAGCGGAGACCCATGCGCTCCAGGATCAGTTGTCAGCAACCCTGCATGTGTTCACATATCCCATCAGAAATCATATTTATCATATTTTCATCTTTGCTACCCCGCTATGAGATATGCGGATCCAAGCAACCTCAAGTCCACCTCACAATTTGAGTCGACGTGGTTGAGTTGTAAGGACTTGCCATTTGAGTCTGGTTATTGCTTCTGCATGAGAAGCCCAGCGCTATGTACTACACATCCTGTTATGCGTATTCAATGATCCTACAAATTCTGCGATGTCAAAAGTGTGACTGAGAGCGAGAATCTTCCGGCTGGTCATTCAACGGTGAAGTGCATGCAAATGCTGTCATGACGTTTGGATATCATAGAATCACCTGTGCTGTGGTGAAGAATGTCAACATGCCGCAGAAGATGTGAGTACAAGTATGCTTGTGGCAATGAGCAATGACCATGTACCTCGTATGCTCTATGTCAAGAGTTGGTCTAACAACGTGCGGAGGAAGTCTACCTTTGGTTTCTTTTGAACCTACATCTGTTTATGGTGAACGATGCATTGAAGTGTATTAGGAGTTGAGGTTGCGATGAAGCGTTGTGATCCGTCGGTAGCCATATTTTGTTCTTCAGATACCTGCGCAGTACATATGTATGTACCTAGTTACTTAATATGCGGAATATGGTATGCGCCTCAGTGTGTACTGTAAATACAGTTACTTCATACAGTACAATCATAGATAGCCCCTCTAAACTCTGGCAAATTTGATGGGTACATACTTGTACATGTTATTTCCGAAGTGGTTTTGAAGGTCTCCTTCGTGGATCTCCACCAACGCTAGTCCATTGCCAATGATCCCTGTATTGCACCGATAACAGTAGAAGTACACAAATGATGATTGTAAGCAATCACGAATAATAGTTACCTTACGTTCTCTGTCTTCTAGCTCTTGAAGTTTCTGCATTCAAGTAGAGTCAGAGGTGGAAAACCTTCCGTAGTTCTCTATCATCAAGGTGCCGCTTTCGCTTCTGGAATTATTCTTGCTCTTCATTATTCCTCTTTCACATCTCCTTTTTCATCCAAATATTCCAAAATTCTCGGCACGCGCCCCCATCTTCCTCATAACCACCGGCGCTTATGATACATGCACATATGCAAGTGACAGTATCGCGAATCGCTTGTGTGCATGTCTGTGCTACAACTTCGTATCTATGGAGCAGCAGCATTTGTACTCTTGGTGCCCCTCTTTCTTATCTATACCTAGTGACTACTGCAAGCAAAGCCGTGAGTTACACACGAAGTGTGATCGGATCTTCATCTGAGCCATACAAAGATGAATACTCCGAGGCTTAAGTACTCCCTGAGTGTGTGTGTTGCCGAATGTTCGTTTTCAGCTGTTTTTTTTTGTGGCATACTCCAGGTTGCAAGCAACTTGGAGGACCGATGAAAGAGAGGAGAGGAGAGGAGGATCGAAACGGGCACGTAGAGAGAGAAAGCAAAGTTATGATACCGAGTAATTCAATGTGCCGTCTGGCTCACGCAAACAGTCACTTACTTTACGTTAGCATTTGTGTTATCGGGATAGGATCGAGTCGTCTCTTCTGCAACGCTGAGGCCATGAATATGGATGCCACATGGGGTATCGTGACGCCATGTTACAGATCTAAAGGATCTGGAAGGTGGAGGCTATGTGGAGCACTTTGGTACTGCACGCCGTGTACCGTACATACATATCGATGCACGCAGAGTACTTGTACATATGTACTTGTAATAATGGACGCGCACGATGCGGTATGTATGTAGTTACAAGATACCCATTCCATTCCATTCAGTGCTGAATTCCTTTGCGGACTCAAGGTTAAAGCTTGAGTAGAGTGGAGTTGAGTCGAGCTGGTGGAGTCCTTTTTCCTCGATATGTATTAGGTAGTGACAGGAAAGCGGTCATATCCGCGCGGAGCGGGAGACGAGCAGAGGCGCTGCTGATGTTATCTTTGCACTAAACGTGTTTTACATGGATATATAGATATCGACAGACCCCCTTTCAGAAGATGTTTGAATACCTACAACGTCGTGATTCGATCTTGTCTACCCGTACTTTCTGTATAAGTAGGTACTTGATTATAAACGCAATACTCCGTAGGATACCTGGGTAAGAAGTGTACAGTATTATACTTGTACAGTCTGATTCTCCGTATGCACTGGGGCCACTGGAGGCGCCAATAGGCTTGGCAAGGAGTGAATGTGTGTTTAATTACCCCACATGTCTTTAATACTACTTGTAGAGGCAATGTCAACCCCATACAGTTTTATAGGAGAGTGTGTGTGAGAGAGGAACAATTGAAAGAGTTTTCGTGCGTCTTGAACTCCCAGTCAGTTTTGCTGCAAGAAGCCCAAAACCATCGAGAATTCGATACGTACAGATTAAAAAGATACCTAACATAATAATACATAGGTATCATTCGAAGGAGGTGCGGAGTATAACGAGTTGACAATATTACCTTACCTAGGTACCTAGTAGCACACCTCAACAACCCATAAGAGGGAGAAGCACATATGGATTGAATATCCGCCTGGTGCCGCATACAATCGCATATGCATGTACATAGTGTAGGTACATATATCAGTATACACTCCTCATCACACATTTTCAGCTCTCTTCATCATTCACCTCAACCCTTAAAACCAACTCGATTTCCCTCTACTCTACTCTATCGTCAATGGGAACTACCTACCTACTTATCCATCTTAGTGAACTGACCTTTTCAACTCACAGTTCAAAAGTAGGTAAGAAGATTCTGTCCATGCCTACTCACCTTCGTACAAGTAGGTACGCATACACTCCTTCATAGGTATCATAAAGATTTGTACACGACCGCTTTGCTATATTCAAGAAGCTAAACTCCCGCCCGCAACTAGCCGAAGGAAGACGAGGATCCTACCTATCTCACTCACACTTCGCTTTCCATTTCGCCTTGTCCGAATTTCCAATTGCATACTTCTAAGGTTTCATCGCATTTCAACATACTATTTGTGAAAGAGAAAACAAAAAGAGACTGAAAGGGAGAAGAAAAGAAAGAAGAAGAAAAGAACAAAGCAAGAGGCAGGAAAAAAGACAGAAAGACGGAGGAAGAGGACCTGCCGAAGAACTCGAATGCATCAGCGCCAACTTCCAACACCAGCATCAATCATTTTCCAGCCCAGATCTAAATTCTCGTGACCTGCTCCAGGAACGCCATCTATCTACGCTCCCACTCACCTCATTCCAATCGATCATTGCGACGCGTACCCGTAAGGCGGGCCAGTCACCTCATAAGGCTCACCTGGTGGGGAAACCTGCGGTCGACAAGACTGAACTGGGCTCGAGATGAATTCAGCACAAATATCTTTCATTGTATGTTCTTATATTGATCTCCATGTTTCTCCACTATTTGAAATCTCCGTTTCAAGGAGTTGCGAAGGTCTTACTCAACCTTGAGGAGATGTGACTCATAGGTCCATCGCAAAGAATAAATGGCTTTGAAACCGCTCATCATTGTAGCGGACTGCTTGGCGCCTACAGTCTCTTCCAGCCTTATGTTCAAAATAAAACAAATGCTTTCTTTTTCCGGCCTATTTTACTGACATGCACAACAGGATGGCCAATTCAGCTTGATACACATACCACTCTCGCTGTACTCGAGTCTCTTACAGCCGATAATCAAGTTACTCTTGCCTCATGGTATACCAAATACTGATATTATCGACGATCAAGAGGGTAAGTTAGATGAGATCTCTGCGGATGACAAGCATGGATTCTTGAATATCAGTATAACTCCGATCGAGTGTTCGGTGGTTTGCTCAACCTCATGGGCGCATCAAGTATTTGAACCGGCTATCCAGCTTCTACCGAAAGACACCCAGAAGCAGATTACAATATCAAAAGATTCATATGTCGTGTTTTCGGTTAGTAGTGCTGGGATGGAAGCTGGTCGAGGAGTGGTTGATCTTACAGCACCCCTTGCAATGGCGGGCATACCCATCTTCTTTATTACGACTTATTACACCGACTTCATCCTTGTTCCATCGACGCACAGATCATCTGTCACGCAAGCGCTGATTTCTCTGGGCTTCGAATTTTCCGAAAGCGATGAAGCTTATGTTGCGCCGACGACTATTTCGCATGCTCGCGCATTGAGTGGTAGTTCCAGCCCTCCGAGAACACCGCCCCCCTCTACAGTTGCTGAACTACAGATGCGTACCTTTGACCAGCTTTGTAGGAGGAAAGTCATACCATTCATTGAGCAGGGGTTGAGGCTGGTACAGTGTTCGGGCACACAGCAGCATGATGATTTCAGTAACCGGCCCCAATCAAATGGGAACTGCAGTGATATCAGTCGTGAGTTATGGCTCGAAAACATAGATGTCAAGCTTTTTGCTGCCCTCGTTGCTGCTCTTGCATGGCAGCCTCGATTCCTATCAGTCACACTCACCCACGATGATGCGCCGTCATTGTTACTTGACAAGAATCTTGTCCCGATATTTGGAAATTCGATAGCTGGTAGTACCGAAGGAGACCTGGTACCTATATTCTTGGACCTTGCAAGTCTACCACTGGAGTCAACGGGTATCGTTTGTGGTGTTGCCGGGCGACTGGATGATGACATGCGTATGCTTTCCGAGTCAAGCATGCATGGATCGGAACTGTCATATCTTTCGACTGCTAGGGCCGGAGCTGTGATTCTATCATCTGATGTGGCCATGCATGCTATGGATATCCTAATGCCACTTTTGGAGGGAACGGGAGAGAATTGAAGCACTGTTGAGAGTGACTGGCTAGACTTTGTTTCATTCTCGAATATTGGCTGGATTTCGAGTAAGCATAGCGTGGGTGCATCGTAATTTAGCCTCGAGTATTGGTTTCCGGAATATTGATATACTTCGGACAGCATATCATTTCCCAGGCATAGAAGGGCATTCGGAAATGTATGGTTTTGAATGTGCATACAAATCCGATATTGACATATATAAAACAAGACTACAAGCGAAGGAGTGACAATGCTGATTCATGATCCAATGGATGTCTCTAACCCTCTACCTTCTGTACAGCCTTTTTGATGTAGATACAGAGAGACGTGGGCATTGTTGATTAGAAGTACTGTCCGTTCGTTTCTCCTCCGCGGTAACATTGTTGCTAAAAACTGGCTCATGGCATGTGGGATGTTGTCTTTCAAAAAATAGAAAAAAAACAAGAACAAAAAACAAAATCCAAAGAGAACGTAAAGGAGGAAATCAAATAAAGATAGGTAGGGACAATAGTGAAGTCGGTGGCAGTAGGCAATCCATTTTTAACGACATACCCAGATGCCATTCTGATTGAACCCATCGCCGCAACTGCAATGTCAAGACTCTATTTTTACTACTGCTCTACTGCATACATACTTATGCTTCAAACAAGATGTAATTTTGTGTAGGCCAGCTTCGTTGCTGTTCGTCCATTTTGCTTTGTACACATATCAGGGGACAAGATTTGATGTTAGTAGAGAAGTAAGTAAAAGCGGGGAAGCACATTTGTGTGAGATATAGTGAGGTGAGGTGAGTTAACACAAGCATGATAATTTTGAAGCAACGTGATATATTGATTTATAGACAAGAGAAAATGTAGTTTCTTCTACTTGGTGCAGATCTGTGTTTATGTTTATATAGAGTATATGCAGTTGTATATAATACAATCAAGATAATTGTTTGTAATTGCATTGTATATAAGGTGTCTCCTATATACCTATACAATATAGAGGTATTTATGTGTTTATATACTAATATAGTAGGTACTCAATTGACATAGTATCCCTCTACCTTAGGCAAAAGCTTAGGTTAAGATACTTAGATTCTACAATTAAAGATCCTAGGTGCTATATAAATAGATAAGGTATATACCTACCTTACCTACCTAGGTAGATAAATATCCACTCTATAAGTACTTTAAAATAATAATACTTACCTAATATTATATTACTATATCAATATATAAGAGACTAAAAACAAGCCAAACAATTGAGAGTATACAATATCAATCTATACAATTACTTGTGCTATATAGAATACTCTAGGAGTTATTTATTTCTATAGCCAATAGGTAGCTTGGTAGGCACAGCTTGGTGGGTAAGGTATACTAGGTATATATGCATATTATAGATAGATAGACGCATGTTCATATAACCCTGGGCATTTCTCGATGGTGACGCAATGAATATTAAAGTACTGGAGTCACCTCACCTCACCTCACCTCATTTCACTCAACTCAATTCTACTTGACTCACATTTCCCCTCTTATAGCAAAACAACAAATACATGCACCAGCCAATCAAAGCTCCATTCCATCTCATACCATTCTTCCACACAATTCAATCGATGACCGGCATAAACGACTTTCTTGAGAGATCGAGAAATCGAGAAATCGAGAAATCGAATATCAACTCTACGTACCTGTAACTACATAGTAAGTCCCCACATATTCACATAGATACCTTCAGTAGTATCTCTATCCGTTCACATCTTCAGAATACCAAGTTAAATTCAAGGTACATGTACACGTGAGGGAAGAGTCACGCCAAGCACAAATACTCTGCCGTATGATACTACTTACTGCGTACTACCTACTTCATGTAGAATACCCCAAGGTACCTAGGTATTTGCATGCACTTCCAACCAATCTCGCCATATCTCAAACGTCTCAGTCCGTCGGCATCTCCTCTCATTTGCTACCGGGTGACTACATACATATGTATTCGATTCTTGTACTATGTAGTAGTAGGTAGGTATGCTCTCATTTGCTTTCTTCCATTGACTACCTTATTCTGTGAATAAGGATTCGTATTCACTTCGACGCGACGCCCGACCCCTCATGCTTGTTGGCCAGTCTCAATATCGTCTACACTCCTCTAAGTAAGGTCTCAATGAAGAGCTGATGCGGGCCCATCGGAAATCGCTCTTCCTGTGCTGCTGTGGAGAAGGGGGGGGGGGGGGGGCGGGGCGGCGCGGCGCGGGGGGGGGGGGGGGGGGGGGGGGGGGGGGGGGGGGGGGGGGGGGGGGGGGGGGGG